>JAKSZP010006767.1:0-146539 GCA_022478985.1 Massospora cicadina
TGTGGCACTCAGGAAGTGAAAAAAGAACTTCATTTTAAATATGACAAAAAATATGCACCTGCAGAAGATGGGGTGTGATATGTGGCCTCAGTAGTAAGAGTGGCCAACTATCCTCCCCCTTCTATGATTCCAAAACATACCCTGAAGGCTTGCTCAAGCCAGAGGAAGAATTTTCAGGTGAGGTGGTGGCGTTTTCTGCTTTGAATAAATCCCATTCCAGATACTTTCTGACCGCTACCCTTACATCCCCTTTGGGGAAGTTCATCACAACAATTTTAGTGGATACCAGTGCCTCTGAAAATTTTATGGACTAAGACCTTGCTGACTACCTTGAGTTGAGTTACTCGCCATGTGGTATGGTTAGAGGCGGGGCTTCTCAAGGTATCCCCACGCTGAAAATCATGGGTTCAGTGGACTACCAGGTGGGCACCTATCTCCTGTCTGACCACTTCCAAGCTATCAAAAACCCATTGTACCCCATTATTTTGGGTGTAGAGTAGTGTAGAAAGTTTGACGTCAGGACTAATTTGAAAGAAAACACCATATCCTTGTCCTTGATAAATGTTCACAAGTTGATTGTTTCTTTAGTTGATGCCCACTTTCAGGGAAATTACCTCAGTGACCCAATGTTCACACTCTTAATCTTGCCCCTTTGCTGAAGCCCTCAGTGGAGGTTCCCCTAACATCCTATTTGGAGGGGTTGGAATCTTCATTTGATGCAGCTTCAGCTAATGCACTACCTGATCATACCGAGTTTAATTGTGAGTTCAAGCTCACTGTGGATCTGGTGCATATATCTTCCCAATTTACCCATTGACTGTCCAGGAGCAAGAGGCTTTAGATGTGTGGGTGAAGGAGCAGTTAGCCAAAGGTGCGAATTTTCAGCGTGCCTCCCCTGTCTGCTCCCCGCTTCTCTTTGTGGAGAAGGCCAATGGAACTTTACACCCTTGTGTAGATTTATGGGAATTAAACAATGTTACTGTACCAGATCTCCTTCCCATCCATTTAGATTAACAGATTGCGCGTTATGTAGAGAAGGCTAAAATCTTCTCCAAGCTGGATTGCCTCAATGCATTCAATCAGATCTGGATAAAGAAGGGACATGAGTGGTATCAGGAAGTTGATATGACTGGGCGATACGCTAACCATACTGGCAGATTGGAGGGGGATCGAGATGAGTCTCAAGATTGACAAAAAGGTATATGAATAATAATTTATTGAAATGTTGACCAATTGGCGAATTGAAGGGAATTACGCTGAGATTCAATATAAATAAGAGCTTCTAGTAAAAGGAAAATGAATAGAAGAATACCAAGATTAGGATGCACCCAGCTTGGGAAACTGAATTATAAAAAAACATGGAGGATTGAAAGGGAGGTCTTCTTTCCATGATTAGGTTGTTGCAGATAAGTCTGAAAATTAGTAAAACAATAAAGGTCGAAATAAAGGGCAATAGCTCCATATATAGTTTTCGAGTTTTATCAGAGTTGGCAATCTTCATATTGTCTGATTTGGTTGCTCAGTGGCTAATACCCTGTGCAAACTGACTTGGCGGTATCTGTCATGTGCACATGACATCATAGTGGGGACCAACCTTAAAGATAAGGCTGGGCGCCAGGAGGCCCAGAAGGTGAAGCTATAGGCCCTCCCTGACCTGAGGCATACCCTAGACCAACGCTGGGTACGGGCAAAATATGCTTAGGTTGGTACTAGTGGGGTGCCAAATGCCCAACCCTTACGATGGCCCAGGCGTTGAAATAAACAGTCTAAGTAATGAATGAAGATGGTTTGGTTTATTGAGGAATGGGGTTTTTGAAACCCATTCCACTTACAAAATCACACGTTCAGGTCAAATCCAACTTAAATTGATAACATGAGTGAAGTCAGTTTTGGTGTATTCTAACAAACTGGATGGTAGTGTGTGCCTATTGGTGGGTTGGTGCTTTGGTTCACTTATGAAAACCCCTTATTCCCCCATCAATGTTTAAATATGTTTTTCCCTGACCAACATCCTTGTAGGTCAACTTCCCAAATAAAATTCCCCGTATTTACCATTTTTTAAAAAAATGTTATTACAAACAATTCTGTGCATGGACCCCTTCAAGGAGGTCTCCTGCCCCCGTTAAACTTGCCATTTTGGACACAGTAAGATTATCACCTCATGCACCGTTGGTTCATCCAGGTACCCTCCAACCTGGGTCGTTTACCCCTTTTATCAGTGTGCACCGCGACGGTTTTGGCTGGTTATTTATTGCATTTCTTTGCTTGAGTTATTATTGCTCCAGCACCCTCTGCTGGTCAATAATAATTTTATTTTGACAGCTAGTTCCCTGGCGTTGGGCCTGTGCACTGAGCACTACCACGCTGGGAACAGGAGAGTTATAGACACTCTACTTACATTAGTTGACCAACCTTTTGAATTTATGTGCATGAACATTTTCCGTGTGGAACTTCTCTGAAGTGAAAACGGTGGTCCCCAGCTGTGGACTTCAGCTGTTGTTAGCTGCACTGCTGTTTCCTCTTTTTCCCAAAGGTTGGAGCAACTCAGCTTTATTATAATTGCCTCCAGCTGGAAAGTATCCACCCTTCTTGCTTGTACCTGGTGGATATGGACTCTTCAAGGGTTGAAAGTCATGATTCCCCAACTTTCCGCCGAAATTATTAATTTTAATTAGGTAAATGAGCTTACCTTTGCCCGCGCATTCAGCCGATGCCATCAGAGTTGGCGCAGATGGTCCTTGGGTGTTGGCCATAGATAACATCAGGCATTCCATCGCTGTTCAAGGGATAGGTCATTCGCGTCTAAAAACGCGTTTTATAATGAAAACATTGTCTCTACCTCTGAACCATTTATTAGCTCATATGGTCTGGATGAGGACCCTATGCCTGTATATCAGATTACCCCTGAGAACCCACTTTTGACCCTACCATGATCTGGGGCACTCAGGAAGTGGAAAAGGAACTTCATTTTAAATATAATAATGTATATGCACCTGCAGAAGGTGTGGTGGTATATGTGTCCTCAGTAGTGAGAGTGGCCCACTATCCTCCCCCTTCTATGATTCCAAAACATACACTGAAGGCTTGATCAAGCCAGAGGAAAAATTTTCAGGTGAGGTGGTAGCGTTTTCTGCTTTGGATAAATCCCATTCTGGATACTTTTTGACCGCTAACTTACATCCCCACGGGGGAAGTTCATCACAACCATTTTAGTGGATACCAGTGCCTCTAACAATTTTATTGACCACGACCTTGCTGGCTACCTTGAGTTGAGTTACTCACCAGGTGGTATGATTAGAGGCGGGGCTTCTCAAGGTATCCCTACACTGAACGTCATGGGGTTAATGGACTACCAGGTGGGCGCCTATCTTCTGTCTGACCATTTTGAAGCTATCTAAGACCTCTTATTCCCCATTATTTTGGGTGTAGAATGGTGTAGAAAGTTTGACGTCAGGTCTAATTTGAATAAAAACTCTATCCTTGTCTTTGTCCAATGGTCACATGTTGATTGTTCCTTTGTCAGAGGATAACGCCCAGGGCAAATTACCTCATTGGCCCAATATTCCCAAATTTAAGCTTGTCCTTTTGCTGAAGCACTCTGTGGAGGTTCTCCTACCATCCTGTTTGGAGGGGTTAGAATCTTCTTTTGATGCAGCATCCGCTAGCACACTTACTGAGCACTCTGAATTTGATTGTGACTTTAAGCTCACTGTGGATCTGGTGCGTATATCTTCCCCTATTTACCCATTGACTGTCCAGGAGGAAGAGGCGTTGGTTGTGTAGGTGAAGGAACAGCTAGCCAAAGGTGCGATTTTTCAGAGTACCTCCCCTGTTTGCTCCCCACTTCTCTTTATTGAGAAGGCTGATGGTACTCTACGCCCCTGCGTAGACTATGGGAACCTCAATAACGTTACTGTACCAGACCTCCATCCCATCCCTTTGGATTCACAGATTGCACGCTATGTGAAGAAGGCGAAGGTCTTCTCCAAGTTAGATTGCCTCAATGCGTTCAATCAGATCTGGATTAAAAAGTGACAAGAGTGGTTAACCGCATTATGTACCAGAAAAGAAATCTTCCAGTTTTGGGTCATGCCCTTTGGGCTTAAGAATTTCCCTGCTATCTTTCAACGCCGCATTGATGCAGTGTTGGGGGACTTGTTGGGGGTATGCGCGGTTGAATATATGGATGATATCCTGGTGTTTTCCCCTGATCAGGAGTCCCATGCAGTACACCTTTGGCAAGTGGTGGAGAAGTTAAAGGCAGCCAGCCTGACGCTAAAGATCACCAAGTGTGAATTTTTCAAGTCCTAGGTCACTTTTCTGGTCAACGTCGTGTTTTACCAGGGACACATGATAACTCCAGACAAGGAGAAGGCTATTTGTGAGTGGCCTACCCCCACCTCAGTCAAGTAATTAAGGAGCTTTTTGGGGACGTGTACGTTCCTCAAGAAGTTCACTCCCAATCTGTCTGAGGTGGCAGTCCCTTATACAAGGCTAGCGGAGCCAAGTTACTTCATTGGTTTCCATTTTGGAGGATGCTTTCGTAGAAGTGAAGTGCACCCTGTTGTCCACGTCTGCTCTTCGCCATGTCAACCCTTCAAAGGAGTTCATTGTGTCTACTGATGCCTCCAACTTCGCCATAGTGGCCACCTTGTTACAAGTAGACGAAGATGGGATAGAGCATCCAGTGGTTTATTTTTCTAGGAAAATGTCTCTGCCAGAGTTGAATTACGCCGTTTATGACAAGGAGTTGCCAGCAGTGGTGGTGGCGCTGACATATTGGTGTCAGCACTTGCATGGATCTACCTAACCATTCCGCATACATACAGATCACCGTGCCTTGCTGTACTAATGTGCCCTCATGTCCTAACCCCACGGCAGACCCGGTGACATGAGACCCTTGCCCAATTTGCATTCACATAGGAGTTCACCAAGGGTAAGGATAATGGTTTGGCGGATGCTTTGAGCTGCAACCCTGCTTTAGCACCTGAACCCAAGGAGGTAGAAGTGCACAACATACAGGTTATGATTCCTCAAAGTAAAATTCTGTCGCAACTTCCCTCTCCCCTGGCCAACGGGCCAGCGCTTGCACCTCTGGAAAACGCGGAGGAATATGGTATGTTCAGAAAGGTCGTCCTTTCTCAGCTGCTGTTGGGCGAATATACTATGGTTCTCACTAAGAGCGCTCTGAATCAGGAGGATATATCAAGGGGTTATCATGTAAAGGATGAGATGGTGTGGTTCCAGGGGCGCCTTTGGGTACCTGCGGGACCACTGCGCCTGGAAATCATCCGGGACCATCATGATGGAATCACCATTAGTCATCTGGGAAAGCAAAGACCTTGGAGTTGATACATCGCACCTACAATTGGAAGGGCTTGACTGCTCAGGTGGGGCAGTATTGTAAGGAGTGCTTGGTATGCAACCAGATGAAACACAATCATCAACCTTTAGCGGGGTTGTTGGTACCAGTCCAAAAGGCTGATGGGCCCTGGACTTCCCTCTCAATTGATTTTATTGTGGAACTACCTGTCTCTGATGGTTATGATGCCATCATGGTGGTGGTGGACCGTTTTACAAAGTTCTCCCAATTCATTCCTTGTAGAAAGACAATAACCATGGCTGAGATGGCTAGGATCTTCGTAACCCATGTGTTTGCGCTCCATGGAGTTCCCCAAGATATTATCAGTGAATGGGGACCTTAATTCACCTCCATCTTTTGGGAAGAGTTGTGTAAGACTCTTCATATTCTCCCCTGCCATTCGACTGCCTATCTCCCCCAATCAAATGGGCAGACTAAACGAGTGAACCAGTGCTTGGAACAGTTCCTGCGGTGTTACACCTCCGCGGATTATTCAAATTGGGCTTCTCACCTTCCTAGGCCAAATTAGATATAACAACTCGCTGCATTCCTCAATCAGTTGTTCCCCGTTTTTCGCCAACCATGGCTTTAACCCCGCCTCTAACATGGTGCCCAGCTGTGGGTCTAAGGTTGAAGCGGTGGTGGACTTTGCCAAGACAATAAAGAAGGTCCACCAGGGGGTTTCCACAAGCTTGGAGGCGGCAATGCAGGTGTATAAGGACAACGCTGATGGGAAGCGCCAAGTGGGTCCTACGTTCAAGGAAGGGAATCTCGTGATGCTTGATGCTCATAACATCCAAATCAAGCAGCCATGCAAGAAGTTGGGACCAAAGAGGATTGGGACCTACCGCGTTGTTAGAAAGGTGGGCCATGCCTCATACCATTTGAATCTTCCCTCTTTGTTTTAGATCTTCTATGTCTTTCATGAGAGCAAATTGACATTGTTTGAGGGCCCCCACCTGATACTCCTGAGGCTTATCTCGTGGATGGGGCGCCAGAGTGGGAAGTGGAGGAAATAGTGGCCTCCCGCCATGTTAAAAGAAGGCTTGAGTACCTGGTATCCTGGAAGGGTTTGATGCTGCAGAGAACAGATGATTACCAGCATGGGACTGAGTGCATGCCAAGACTTAATCAAAGCATTCCATAATTATTTCCTGAGGCTGAAGGATCAAAATCCAAGCTAGCCGTTGCTGCTATGAAGTTGTCTCCTGAGCACAAAAACTTCTCCTTAGCGAACGCCCCTGGAGGGGGGAGTGGAGCCCAAGAAGGAGGAGAGGGTAATGTCATGGTTGAATGACTTGATAGTATGCACCAACCCCAAGGATAAGGCTGGGCGGCAGGAGGCCCAGAAGATGAATTTTCAGGCCTTCCCTGACCTCAAGCACACCTTAGACCAACGCTGGGCAGAAGCCAAATATACCCATGTTGGTACTAATGAGGTGCAAAACGCCCAGCCCCTTGTACTGGCCCAGGAGTTAAAACGGACGAGCTATTTAATTAACAAAGATGGTTTGATTTGGTTGATTGGGGAACGGGGGTTTGAAACCTGTTCCAGTTATGAAATTATGCATTTGGGTAGAATAAAACTTCAATCGATTACTTGAGTGAAAACAGCTTTGGTGTATTCTACCAATTTGGATGGAAGCATTTGTCTATTGGAGCGTCAAGGCTTGTTCCCGCTTCTGCAGACCCAGAATTACCCCAACTATGTTTAAATATGGTTTTTGTGACCAACAAACCTTGTTGGTCAACTTTTTACAAATAAATTTTCCCGTTTTTTTAAGTTTTCTTTATGGTTTCTTGGGCGAATCTGGGTGCAGACCTCTTCAAGGAGGTCTCCAACTACGTTGGCCACTACATACTATCCAAGGTAACAAAAGTTTCAGGTGCTCCCTCAGGCCTCTCAGGTCCCCTCCAGATCGAGGCACCCAAGCCTCCTAGCACCAATTTACACTTAATTATAGACTCCCCTTTGGGGTCCACACAATTATTGTTGTTTCTCACTTACCTGATACTGTACACCGCGCTTTACACCCTTGCTACGGGTCCCTTCTGTACTGGCACCATTCGTGGTGCCTTGTTTCCCATTCTTTTGACGGCTAGTTCCCTAGCAGTGTGGGTTTGTATCCCACACCACCTTACTGGGAATGAGAGAGTTACAGACACTCTCTTGACTGACATTCGACGCTCCTGGCCTGTACTCCACCTGGAAGTCATAATGGACCAGCCCCACATGCCACCTGGCCTGCCGCTGGTTCATCTTCCTAGGGTTCACAATAGTATTCCAACGCCTTTTGATCCGTCCAAATAACATAAGGATGCCAGGCATATAGTAGGAGATGCTGCCATTCCCGCAAGGCTGCATCACCACCAGCAGCTCCTTATTGTATATTGGGTAACTCATTTCCGCAAGGAGCATTTTATGGCTAAAGAAAAATGGGTGTTCCAAACCATCTTCCCCTTCCTGAAGCAGGACTGCACCTTCAGCATAATTTGAGGCATCCATTTTCACCACGAATGGCCTCCCAGGGTCCAGATGGGCCAGTACAGGCGTGGTAAGTAACTTATTCTTCAGTAGTTTGAATGCCTGCTCCTCTTTCCTTCCCCATACAAATGGGACATCCTGTGTTAAATGCGTGAGAGGTAAGGCCATTTGGAAAAGATTCTTCACAAATTGACAAAGGAAGTTCAATGTTCCCAAAAATCTCCGCACCCCCATTTGATCCATAGGGGCCTTCCATGCCCACACCACATGCAGCTTATCTGGACATACTCCCAATCCATTCTGGAAAACCACGTTGCCTAGGAACGTTACCAAATTCAGTTAGATTCACACTTGGAAGGTTTCAATATCAAACCCATTTAGCAAATTGCCCCCAGAACTTCCTGGACATCTCAGACATGATCCCCTCAGGACTGTAAAAATTCCAAGATATTGTCCATATAGGCTGCACAACACCGGCCAATCAACCCCCCTTGGACATTTTTAATCATCCTCTGAAACACCGCTGGAGCATTCCTAAGCCAAACGGTATCACACAATGCTGATACACCCCAAGGTGGCACTTAAACGCCATGTATTGCTAATGCTCCAGTCTCACTGGTACCTGATTGAATGCATCAACGAGGTTGAGCTTTGTAAACACAGTGCATCCAGTAACCATTGGGAGGATATCCTCCAATAAAGGCATTGGATATGGATTAGGCTTGGTGACCATGTTCAGGCAACAGAAATCCACACATGGACATAATTCGCCACTCGCTTTTGGTACCAGTAATACAGGCGACACAAACGGAGACATAGAGGGCTCAATTAAACCTTTGTCCAACATTGATTTCACATGGCCTTCCAGCGCTTCTCTGGCCTGTCCATCAAGAGCATATACCGGACACCCTTTGGGAAGCTCTGACCCCTCCTTGAACCAGAATTAAAATGTAAAGGAACCTGTAGGAGAAAAAGGCGAGTCTCCAATAGGACCAAATACATCAACAAAATCACTATATTCAGCTGGTAACTCTACCTCCTGCATCCCACCCAAGCTCCTGTGTCCACTCGGAACATCACACCCAACCTCATTCTATCACCTCATCTGAGGCCCAATCTGCGGCGTCAAGGTAATTGTAATGTGGCAAATACACCTGGAGGTGGAAATGATGCCACCATTGCATCTCCAATATCACAGAATGGGCCAGATTTCTGATTGCACAGAAACCATCTTTTAACCAAAAAGGGTCCTGCTGAACAAATGCCAAAGGATCTAAACGCCAAGATGGAGCCCTCCTTGACTCATCAGCGAACACCACCTTAGGTCCACTCTTCATCTTCAACTTCAAACGTTCTGCTAGGGCAAACTCCACATAGTTTTTCTGGCCCCTGTATCCACCAGGGTCAACATCTTCTCTGTTTGACCATGCGAGTATAACTCCACTGGAATAAATAACCAAGGGTAAAGTGAAGAAAAAGATTTAATGTTTAAGGCATTCTCATTTTGCAAATTCGCAGGTAAGGTAGGTCTTGGACTATAACTCTTATTGGGTCCCTGACCTCCTTTTATTCCCAACTCCTCACTATTCACCCCCATGGATATTTCCAAAATTCCTGAGTGATCACTGCCAACCTCCATAACCTCTGCAAGCCACTGCAGGCGATTGGCCCCTTACCAGAGACATAGAAGCTTCCCACCGGTTTTGCGCCAAGGCCAATTGTTTCTCCACCTGCACCGCCAGTACAATTTCTTCCACCAACGTACTCTGAACTTTAGCAGCCGCCATGGCGGCTAACATATCCGCTTGCAGCCCCTGTCTGAACATTCGCGATGATTGCAAATCCAAGACTCATGCTGTTTTCATCAATGGTCAGAAAATCCGCCCATATCCTCAACTGATCCTCTCCCCTGACACACCATTAGCAAAGCCAACCACGCTTATCCTGCGCCTCATCTGGACAGGCAGCCTGGTTGATCCAATTGACACACTCATCCATGGATCCTGGGAGGTAATCTTGCGCCTCAACCAACTCTTGCACCCACCCAGCCAAATTTGAGGGTAATGCTTCCACAATTTGCACAATCTGAAGAGAGAAAGGTGTCTCCCATACTGTTGTTTGAGCCAACCGCACCTGAAAACGAATCTGTGACACCACTTGGTGGATCTTTTCTAAAGCTTCCACGGGCAAAGCAGCCTGACCTCTTGGAGATGTAGATCTTCATGGCACTCCTCCATCTTCACTGGACTCGCGCCACACACTAAAACCACCTCTCTTATTACAAAGGTTAGTGAGAAACTCACCATTGCCACCATCAACACATGGTGATACCATTCCTCCCCCTGGAATCACCACCTCTTGGGGGCCTCACAAAAATGACAAAAAAGTATGAGTTGCGTCTTTTGTAATGGGTGGGTTCATGCCAATATGCAATGAACGAATTGAGCAGTAAGAGCCATGTTACTGACCATACTAGGGACAGGCCTGCTGAAGCCCATTTCCAAACCTGACTGCCATGCCTCTTTATTGCCATGTATTCTCATACCACTGTTCCCACGATGCTGCACATCAACAGCAGGGTCTAGGACCAGGAATGGGCTGAGAACGACGCCAACGCCACACTGAGCTCACTGGTTGAGATCATCATTTCAATCTGATCTTCTTAATAATTTTAATAAAATTTTTTCTCTTTTTAGCAAGCAAATGGTTCTTTATTTGTTTTTTTTTTTCATTTTTTGTAGAAGATGCAACTGCCCTTCAGGGCCGCAACATCCTCACCTAAATAGTGCTTTGCAAGTATAGAATAAGCTCCTCCTAGGCTAAGCTCTCTCAAGCACCATCCAGCACATCGTTTGCAAAGATTCCCCATCCCACTGGATCACCATCCACGCCATTCATAAGCCTGACGTCATTCCACAGATACAATTCGGGTTCAGGATTTCAAATTTTTCTGCTCCGACTTTCCCAAGTTTGAGGCTCTTTGGATTAGGGCCACATTCGGGTCAAACGCCACCTAATTCAAAGCAACGTACAGATCAGGTGCCTTCTGATCCGTTACAATCAGTAGCACAGCAGGCACAACTTTCAATGACACATTGATGTGTCAGTAGCACTGAAAGGGTTAACTATACACTATTTAGCATCATCCAAATCTAACTAATATTAGTAAATTCCCCTACTGACAATTTTGGATAAATCACTATTGACATGCCCCACTAGTTGATATTGCAAGCTGATATTCCCTATCTCAACTATTATTCTTTATTGCAGGGAATAAATCCCTATTACAACTTATCGCAGCTTATTTCTAACTTTGCTTTATCTCGTAAAGTACCTTTATCTGTTACCTACATCTATTTAATCTTCAAAAAATTTAGGTTAATATTTCTTAATATGCTCCCAGTTCCACCAGAGCTTGCAATGATCATTCCTTATATACCTTACTTTATCCTTTATTTTCTTACCACTATTTAATGTGCTAGTAATTTATCCAATAAAATAACTTTTTATCCATTATTTTATTTGTAGTTTAAATTTACTTTCTTCTTGTGTTCCAACAAGGCAGGTTTAAATGAAGCTTTGACCCCTATTTATACCAATTGCAATATATTAATCATACTGCAATTAGTTCTATGCTGGTATTTTCAACATCTTAAGCATCTACAAGAAACTAAGCAGAAGAACTGGCACTGTATATTGAATACTTGGATTTTCCTTGTCCTTGTTGAGATTCTCACATGGGTTTGGAAGCTGGCTCCAACATAGCATGCTGCCTACAAAACTTTACATAATGGAAAGAGAAGTGCAATTTTGATATACCAAAGCTAGCTGTCACTCAACCTAGGTCATAAAAAAGACTCTTTGAGAGTAGCTCCAAAGCAATTGGCAGACATTGTGCCAAGGATGTCAGTGTGGAGGTTCTGTCAGAAAATCCGATTGACTTAAGAAGGGGTTACTTTAGCCACTTTGTCCAGGGGTGAAAGACATAGGCATACTACATAGTCATTTTCCCTGACTAAAATCCTGGAGATCAGACCAAGAAGCGTCTTAAGAGTCATTTAATATTGATGCTCTATTGACCATTTGGAGGATTTAACAAGTTGTTTAGATTTGCACTTATGCATCAGATTTTGAAGATACAGGCTAATATGTTCAAAATAATAAGGTACTTTTTGAGGAATGTAACCTTAGTGAACTTGCAAAAAAGACACTTTCTAATGAGGTATATCTAATAGAAAATAATAAAGAGCACTATGTAGTATCTTGTACTGCCAAAGGCTCAACATCCCACTATGATATCTTTCCTTTGTGCTAATTTCTCTCCATCAACATAGGAAAAAAGATACCCTTACTATTGGAATCCTGCCAAGGTATGCCCCTTCCTCTAGCATTCCTATTAGTGCATTTTATATATACTAATCTGCACTTAAAAGTGATAAACTAGCGAATTATTAATCTATATCAGGCTAATGGAGTAAATCATTAAAGCTTTGAAGTTTTTTCATTAAAGTTTTAGTCAACTGATTAAATTTAAGGTTATGATATATGTCCTAATAAAAAGATAATCCTACTACTTCATTTTTAATGCTATAATGGGGACCAGATAGAGATTAAAGACATAGATAAACCAGAGTGCATATATACGCTGAGGCCAGAATGCCAAGAAGTTTTTATTAAGGTAATAGAATTTGTATCAGCGGGGGTATAAAATTCAATATGCCATACATATAATTCTACAGCACCAGGTGAAAGCATCAAAAGTAATCTAATACAACTTTGGCCACTTCCTATGAAGTTGAGGGCCGCATGCTCAAGACTCCTTACACCATCAAATCCTAGCTTAATTATTAGGTATATAATTAATTATTAAATAAATATTGCATTAAATGATGGTTGGTCAAACAATTTCAACGCAAGGAGTCCAGAAAAGCTGACTTTGATTCTATTAGTTCTTTGAACCAAGATGAAAAGTTTATGGAACCATCTAGTACTAAAAAAAGATGAAAAGTTTATGGAAATGGCGGCCATCCCTTGGAAAATCTGTAGTAATGTTGTGGTGGCTCATCCTGATGTTTTGGTCAGCCAGGCCTTGAGCCTTACCTGCAAGAAGGTCTCATGCACAAAACTTAACTCTTTTCAGAGTTAAGGCATGACAAAATTTTGGTACATAACAACAGTTCAGGAAGGATGCAGTTAAGCTTATGGAATGGGAGGAGACTGAAGCTTCTTCATGAGGAATAGGATGGAAAAGACTATCAGATGCGTGTATGTATGTTTGTAAAGTGCAGGTAAGGCTCATTTTGACGGTTTGTCATCCACTTCAGGAAAAGAAATAGCAAGTTAAATGAAATTCTTCTAATGTGATGGACATAATCCTTCCAGACTGCCACAAAACAGTTTTGTAGCAAGGCCCAAGTAAGGGCCCAAAGGCAAGAGAGAACGTTGGAGGTAAAGGGTTTTTTACTTGGGCTAAATCAAAAAGTGAAGAGTTTTTAGAAAATGTTTGTTTAATAACCAAGGTGAGTAGGAGGGTCTGGCCTCATAAAAGCGCATACAAGGAAAACAGCCTTATCAAAGATGTAGGAGTGAGATATCGCACCTTTCTTAGCTTAATTTACCATTTATAAAAAAGATGATTTCAGAATTTCACAATAAATTTCATATTTTTAAGCTTTATAAAAAATTATATAAGACAAAGCTGCTTAAGATATATTTTACTGTTTAAAATATATAATTATTTCCCAAGTGAGGATTTAATACTTACGATTCTGTTCCCATGGAGCCTAACGGCAATATGGCCTTTGGTGGCCTATTATAATAATCTCATCTCTGTTCTTCACATATAGACCCATTCTGGATTCTTTATGGCTACTCTGTGGTTAACAAAACTTTCACTAATTTGCGCTTTATTTTGTTCTCAAAGTCAATTATTTCACTCTTATTCTTATCCCTAAATTTAAAATTTTGAATTCTTGTTGTTGGCATCCAATTTGTCAGATTGCCAGATACAATGACAAACTTTGTTACCATACCCCTTTTGTTCAGAAAATCTGGATTTTCTGGCATCTGATTTATTAGATTGTCATTTATGATTAAGAAAGTTTTTCTATTTTAACCCACTTGTATTTAATTTGAATATTATGGCGTCTGATTCTTCAGACTGCCATTTCCAAAGGTCTTTGCCCTTGGAAGCCACCTGTTGATCCTCAATCTTTGCAATAGTAAAGAATAGGGCTATGTGGTGAAAATCCAATGAATAGACTGTTACACATGCTAGTTCAGGGCAGCAAGTATCTATTTACATCATTTAAATGAATGAGTTCTCACATATGTGAGATGGAAGTCTTTAAAATCAATTAGGCCCATGATACCTTCACATTTTGGGTGGAAGAGAACTTCCAGGGTGGTTGTGGCCACTATGTCTTTGTACCAAAGGTGTCATATTTACATGATTTCATTGAGTGAACCAACTGCCAAGATAAGGCTGGACGTCAGGAGTCCAAAAAGGTCAAGCTGCAGGACCTCCCTGACTTAAAGCATACCTTGGACCAACGATGGATGCATGTAAGATATGCCCAGGTTGGTCCAGGGGAAGTGCGTGATTCCCAGACCTGCGTTACAGAGGGGCGTTAAAATGCACTAGTTATCTTCTTAATATACCGGTTTGGTTCAGTTGCTCAGAGAATGGGAGTTTGAAACTCGTTTAATTTTCAATATTATCAAATTGAGTAAGCTCAGCATGCAATCAATAACTTGAGTTCGTTCAATCTTGAGATACAGTACCCTGGCTGATGGTAGGGTGCGCCAATTGGTTCATTTAATCTTGGAACCATTTTCCCTGATTGTTGAATCTCCTTCCTTAATTAAAGTATGGTTCTCAAGACCAACTTTCCTCATTGGTCATCTTTCTATTAGTAAAATTCCCATTATCTACTTTTTAAAAATGGTAACTGAGGTGAACCAGTGCACAGACCTCTTTGGGGAGGTCTCTAACAACATCAGCCGTTTTATTTGCACAAGATTAAATACCACATCTGGTGCACCGCTGGGCCGCCATGGTCCCCTCCAGACTGAGGCACCCAAGCACTCCAACCCAGATTGCCGCTTGGTTATGGACTCCCCTTTGGAGTCCACCCAAGTCTTGTTGTTTGTTTGGTATCAATCAATATAAAGGAGTATATACCCTTGACCTGTGTTACTTTGGCTCAAGTACCCTCCGCGGTGCTATGCTCACCATTATATTAATTACTGGTTCCCTGGCGGTGTAGGTGTGTATCTCACACCACCTCGCAGGGAGCAGGAGAGTTACAGATACTCTCCTGAAAAAAGGAAGGCGCGCATATGCAAACAGATTTCTCTTTCTAAGGTCAGGATCATTGGTAACACATATTCCAAGCACCAGAGCTTTGGAAAGATAAATAACAATCGCCAGTACCTTCCTGAAAGGTCAAGTTGGACATCCTTAAATATGCCATTCTCCAATTTCTATTGTTATTATGATAGCTAAACAATCTTTAAGATAACATAAAATTACATGATGGATCTTTTACAATATATTATAAATAGTTTGTTACTTTTCATTAAGAGTATATAGTGCCATTCCCACTTTTCTTTCTGCTCAGTGTAACTTTCTGAGCGAATTTCATAAAAAATAAAGCAAAATAAAAGCCAACTTCACCCCCACCAACCATTTACCCTGATGACCTTAGATCTCCCACTGGTTTCTCCAGGGTGGGGCAGTGGCAAAACACCCCCTAGGTTTTTTTTGTTCATTGGGAAACGCGCTTATACTGGATCATCCAGTCTGACCAAATCCTTGGTCTGGTTCGCTCTTCCTAGGATCTTGATGTGTACCTTGCCTGTACTCAGGTAGTGCCTCAAAGCCCTTGGTGCTCCCCTGGAGCAAAATGCATTTCATCCTTAAGGTCAAATATGGGAAGTTATTCCCATATCATGATAAACAAGTAATCAGTTTAGATCAGGTGGTGATGGAACCCACCAGCTTCATCAACGTTTGCCCCTACAAGGGGTATTTTAACCTTGGATTCACTAGTATAGCTAATGCTGAAACTGCAGCAACTGTGCCCCTGGTGTTCCAGGGCACCCTTCTCCCTACCACTTTCACCTGGATTACGGCAGACACCACTATGGTGGTTCAATTCACAGTTTTATCATCCCACATCCACATACAAGGTGCTCCACAGGAGCTGATGGTTAGTTTATCATTTAAAATCAGATTTATTCTTCAGTTTGTTATCCCAAATGGGGCCACATGTCTTTCAGGGTCTCAGGCGTTTGCCACATTATGCCCAAAATCTAATAAAATCTCCTAGCTAATTCCACACATACCTCTCTCCCTTCTGCCCCTAACCATTCGTTATGGGCCCATTTCAAGGGCTGCCATATGGTCTGTCTGTCCTGTTTCAAGTTAGACCACTCAAAACGCAAATGCTCATCTTTTCTGCTTCTGCTGGCTTCAATTCCACCTCTACTGGCGCACAACCAGCTGCCAATCCTGCAAAATTTTCTGTTTGGAGCAGCATCTTTCCCCCTCCCCCAAAGCCTGCTGTTGCCATGGTCGTTGTAGCAGCCAATCAGGCTCCTTATCAGCCCATACTTACACCCATCCCAGCCAGCCAGGAAGTGACTTGAACTAAAATTTAATAACATGCTTCCTCCCATTCATCATCCAATCCCAAACCTTTTCTGAAGCCCCAATCCAATGTAATCAGAATCCTTGGGCCTTATTGGCCAAGGTTCTTGAATTAGGAAAAATTAAAAATCATTGACATTCATCATTGTACAAATTTTTACAAACAGATTATGATGACCAGTTCCCCTGTCAGCCCTAAATTCTCATATGAATGCAGCGCCATTCACTCCAACCATCAGCTTGCTGTCAAAGCAGCTACCTCACCCAACTGCCATCCTCTCCATAAAGCTGTCATAAAGTTGGTGGCTATTATTGCCTCCATTGTTCCCACCCCATAGTCCCAGATCACCTCTCCGTGGCAGGTAAGTGGGACCTCCTCAAATAAACTAGAACGCTCATGAATCATTCTTGAATGTCATTACAGTGTCCAAGAGCCCCAAGGCAAAGATCACCCGCATTATCAATTCCACCTTCATAAAGCTCCATGAAACAAGGCTCCAGAATGAGCAAGATATGGTGATTTACATCATTGCATTTGCTGCAGTGTACAGTGATCGGCTTGGCCCTCCCTTGGCAATATCAAGCCCCACACTGCTGATGCCTCCGCTTCATTACTTCTGCCTGGTACCACACTATGCTAATGTGTTGACAAAGCCAAGGAGCCCTGTTGAATCTGAGGATCGCTCACTTAAAAAAATAAATCCTGCACTTATATTTGGGAATAAGTACGGCTGAAAGATCCTCAATTTTAGCAGGTTTTACAGTTTTTATGACTGTTAGAATCTCACTAGGATTGTCTAAATGATATGCCTCTTCTGGTCAATTTTGGGTGATTTTTACATTTAAAGTTAGGAACATCTACCGAGGCAAGCAAAGGTACAAACTGAAGGTTTTTAACTCAACAGCATGTTGAAAATCTTCAAGAAAAGACTCTGATATAAAAACCAGGCAAAAGAGAATTTATAAAATATATATTTATAGATGATTTTATTGGATGCTAATTCATTAGGACAGGCTTCAGTATTTATACCTCTAAGGCATCTCCTGGCCACACTTTGAGCACGCAATTTCCACACTTAATTAATTTCCACTTCAGTTTGGCCCTTGAACTGATATGAACATGCTTATTGCTAGGACTATTGGCGACAAAATACTCTCATATTTGGGAGGATTTCAGGGACAAAATTAACATAAACGTACAAAATTGTCCTAAAATCAACCCAAATTGAGTTTTGTCATAAAACTGATGAAATATGACTTCTGGGAAATTAGGTTTTAATTTTAGGTAAATGACATACCCCTAATTGGGACGTCAGCAGGCCTCTATTGATAGCACTAGGTACTCCCATTTGGCTGCTCCATATGCAAGTGCTATCATGCCAATTATGTGGATTGACATAAAAACTTCGCCATTTGGCAGGAAACTAATTTGCAAAAATATGATGGCAATTTTATGGCTCTATTTGTCCATGGGATTTTTAAGATTAACTTTAGAAATTGGTATTTGAACAATTTTTCAAGATAAATGGTCAATATTGTATCCAATTAATTTGGACCAAATGCCAAGTTTGTTGCATGTATGGTTGGCCTGAATTAAGCAAGGATATTTGGTCTGAGCTGTCAAAAGGGTAATCAGTATAAACTGATGTTGAGATCTTAGCCCAAATGGTAATAAAAGTATTTGGTCATAGTTGAGAACTAGGGTAATTGTCATGAGTATTAGAGAGGGTAATCAGCCTTAGGTAATGGTTGTCAAAGGGTTTAGTTTTAGGTCAACCACCAGAAACTGACAAGCCCCCTGACCCCCCTTCCCCCTCCGCCATGGTCATCTAAAAATTTTTGTTGACAGCCTGGTTGGTTTGGTTTAAGGTAGGTTTGGTGCAATGATTCTCATTTGAGCATTTTGGTCTATTTTTATTTTTATGATTTCTCTTTTCAGTAATGTTTGTCCCCTGGTCAGCTTACCTTGCATAACTATAGTGACATTCCTTTCTATAAATTTTATATAGAATATCACTCCATTGAATCATGGTCAATGACAAAAGTGATGTTGTCTATAAAGGTAAGATTTATATTGCTCTTATGCAATAGTGATGAAAAAATTCTATTTTTTTAACAGTGTTGTGATTTAATAAATGATTGCACAATTGACAAGCTTAAAACTAGTAATCTAGAATTTCAAAGATAAGTACCTTTGTTACATAGTTTAAAGATTATTTATGTTAAGGTTACTTTTTATAGTTTTAACTCTAGATCATCTGCTTTCAATAAGTCCTTAAACGTTTATTTTTTATTTTCTCCTACAAATAAAGTTTTTATTAAAAACTTATAAAATTTTGAGCATTAGGAATTTAAAAAGCTGACAATTACCTCATAATCTAAATTTGAACTGTCTATAAAAAAGATTTACTCATCTAGGGCAGTTAGAAAAGTCTTAACCATGCTTAGGTAGGGTAAGATATTCTACAAAAGATATAATGTCCATGTAAATTTAATATTGATCTATTTATCCGATATTAAAGTCTAAATTTTGTTCATAAATAGTTTTCTATTAAACTACCTATGATATTAGTTTATAAAAAAGTATAAAGATATGGAACTTAATAGAAAATGAAAATTTAGTTAGATTTATAATATTAATAAAATTGATATATCTTACATTAAAAGCGTGATTATAAGCATCTTATAAAATTTATTTGTTAAATACTTTAAATAAATAAAAGGGTGTATCTACCTGATTATATTACCCTGATACATATGTTAAATTGATTACATAAGTCTAAAACAAAATGTACTTTGTACTTGTTTCAAAAACTAGATTAAGGCTAAATAGATCCTTTTCTTCATATAAAGAATAGTTTATCTGCCATTACAAATTTAAAACCTACATATTTTTTAATTATAAAGCATAGGAGAAGTTCACATGTTTTTGATGGTATTAGTAAATTAGTGTTAGTATATAATGTGCGAGAAAACATTTGGCTACAGACTGTCCACCTTTAGAACCAACAGATTGGTTTCCCACAGCATGATATCGCTGCATTTGTATCATGGAATATATGGGGTTGGTAAGTGAATTGAGCTTTAGGAGTGGTAGGGAAATTGGTTGATGGGCTTTGGGTTGTACTGCGTTTAACTCCATGAAGACTTTGCAGGAAGCTTTTAATGGTAGCCTTACCACAGCTTGTGATAGTATGGGAGGCCCCTCCATAGGCCTCATATTGTTTCAGCAAAAAAATTTTATAATTATGAAAAGGAAATTTAGGGGAAAATATGTAGTTGGTATAGTAAACTAAAAACCCAACACCCTACCATTAACAAGTTGATTTGTTATATAACTGGACATGCTTGGTGTAAGACTTAGATGATGAAATAAAGAGATTAAAACCCCACTCTTGAATGTGCTAATGCAGGTTTTGTACGCTGTTTCTGATTCAATAATAATAGACTTCATAATTTTATTTTACCTTTAATTGAGCTAGTATTGGACATGTTATCTATGTGATTCTTAATTATTTCAGTAAGTTTTAATCATCCAAAATAGGTTTTAAATTCTAGAATTTTATTGACAGATTTACTTCCTATTTCCACCCTTTCACAACTATTTTTGCTCTTTTTCAAACTTTTACTATATTTTGTTACCCAATGTTCTTCCAGGTATTAATTTTTCATTATAGCTGGTGCTTTTTGAGAAACCTGTTTAGTTGAGAAAAGTGAACCTGCTTCGTTGTGTTTGACTAATACTATAAAATATAAATGGAGATGCTTTGTATTTTCGCATAATGCTCTGAAGATTCAGTAAAATTATGGCTTTAGATCTGGGAGCAGGTTGTGAGGTTGGGCGGGACAAGCAAGGAGGGACAACAGCCACACATCTCTCATCTAGGGTGTGTCCTATATAAGTAATTTGATTGAGAATCGGAGCACTTGAGTTGATGACTTTCTTAGCTTTAAGAGGCTGCAATGTTCTGTCCAGCTTGATTGCTAGAGCCTGGAATCTTACATTACTCTTACCTAGAAAGACAGGATTAATCCCCTTTCAGGGGCCTTCTTTTTTAGCACTAGTGGTGCCCAACCCAAAAGGGGGAGCTGCCACGCATCTTTATTTGAAAATGAGCCAAATAAAAAAGTTATTGTAAATAAAAAATTACTAATATAGCACCTAAGTTATCACCCTAGGAAGCCATATCAGAAGGTGAAGAAGCTCTAAGAAACATCTTTCTGGTGCTTGCTTTAGCTGGCGGACCATGGCAAACAGCATCAGGGTGGGAGCATCAGCAACATGGGGCATAAGGAGATATAGTTGTGGGTTTTCTTCATTTATGAGGCCAGTGGTGTCCATATCCTCAACGCATTGAGCAAGTTGATGCTCAGCGAAAGTGATGTGAGCTGACGCAAAAGTGAAAGACTTGATGCGCTGGCGGGTTTGGGATAATAGGGTCAAAAAGAGAAGTTTTTGCTGCATCGATTAGAGCACAGTTTGCACTAAAAGTGAACTCCACAATTTTAAACTTGCATATTCATCAAAATCAGCTTTTTGCAGGGGTCTTCGCTAAGGCGTAGCTCTTATGTGGGGTTCAAAGTCTAATTTATGCAATGTCATCTGATTTGGATGTGGGTGATGCTGGAGCTTCTGGGTGAGAATTGTATAATTTTTTTAACCAAGTTTTGACAGTTGATACAATCTCTGGTGAGACTAAGCTATCTTCATAAAAGTAAACGAGGAGGGCTGACCTTGGGACAAATATACCACACCAAGTTTTTTAGCTTGTGCTAGTTTTGAACCTGTTTCAATTAAAGCCCGACCCAAAGTTGAGCAGGAACCACCCTTCTATGCTACCACTCCTCACTAAGTTATCTTCATATGCTATGTAACTTTTCTATAACTCCATATGTTATAAGATGCATTTGATTATTTGTATATGCAAAATCTCCGCCATTTCAAACTCAGGGTACCTTTGATCATAGTGGGTTCTGACAGAGAAAATTGTTGACTTTGAATGGGGATAAAAAGTAGCTTGGAAGGATGCATAATTTTTCAAAGTGTTTGCAAATCCAACTGGAAGGATCTGCTTTGTTCAATACTTTTCTAACAGGAAAAGACAAGCCCATTTATAAGCCAAATTATGATATGAGACCTTAAAGTGGAGGTTCTTGGTGTTCAATATCACTAAATTACCTATCTGGTAGTCAAAGCTGCACAGCGCTTCTTATCAGCAAACCACTTGAAATTGTTAGTTGATTTAATAATGAGTTTCTGAACTTGTTGATGCACTTTCTGGATTTACGCAGCAAGGATTTCCACCACTGGAATGTTGCTGTGTATTTGGGGGACAATGGTGAAGGTATGTTGTACCCCAAGTTAGCATACATTGGATACACTCCAGTTACTGAATATTTGGAGTTAATATAAAAAGCCTGAGCCAGAATGAGCTCAGCTGCTTATTTCTTGGGATGCAGTGGCGTAGCAACAGAGCTACTGGTCCAATGAATGGAAAACTTTTCAGTTTGGCAATTAGATTGAGGATGATATGCTAGCGATCTACATGGCTTGTTCTTAACCATGTTGCACAAAGCCTCACAAGATTGAGGTCATCTGAGGCCCTCTGTTATAGTTCACTTCTTATGGCACTCTAAATAGTGAGATTAAATGTGAGCAAACAATACACCATATCTTCAGATGTATTCTTTGTCAAACAAGGGATGGGTATGGCATATTATGTAAAATATCACCACCATAATCACATCATATCCCCAAGATAGTGGTAAAATCACAATGAAATTCACTGAGAGTGAGATTCATAACCATTATGCATGTTGAAGGGGGCGGTGTACTCCATTTCGTCCGTTCAGGTCAGATTTAAAACAGGCACAAGTCAATCAAACCTTTAGCCAACTAAAGCCTTTGTAAATCCACTCCATTAATATCCGCGTTTGATCAAGTTGATGCATTTCTATATACCAGGGTTCCCCATAATTGGAGGATAATGAATTTCCCTTATGACGCAGGGACTCAGAAAGAGGGAAGCCAGTCTCAATCATAGTTAATTATCCTCTGATTTCATAAACCATTCAGATGGAGCTTTCCCAGCTTCCATCTAGGTTAAGATGGCACAAACCTTATGGTCGGATGATTGTGATGACAGAACTTCAATAAGAAGAGAACTGACGAAGTCAGATGGTTTTTGGCAATTTTGAATGAACCAGCTTGACTCAAAGGCCCATAGGAGTTAACGGTGACGTTGTAGAGACTAGTAACAAGGGGTTTGGAATTGAGATGCATTTGGAAGATTCTCCCGCATTAATGACAGGAGTTGCGTTGTCAATATCTGGGTTGTTGAGATTACTGTTAATAAATAAGAATCATCATCAATGTTAAGACCCATTAAGGGATTATGGCTATGGATACTGGGAGAGATGTGGATTGACCCATTAACAAAGACACTCTAAACATTAAAGATTAGAAGGTTTTAGTGTGTCCAGGTCTGTCTGTTTGCCAGCTACTGTGGCTTGAATTAATAGATAAGTGATCTATGGTCCATTTGCAAAACTATATCATGCTTAACTCCCTGCAGATAGTAACACCAGTGCATCAGTCAATAAAGCGATAGCAAATAACTCTGTCATGGCTAAATAACATATTTTGGGGAAGTGGATCGCGAGGATAAGGAGGAAATGTGACATGTCAGAGAAGTCAAGCTGATCTCCCTCTGTGACCTTAGATACACCGTGGATAAATTCTGGGTTAAGGCCAAGAAGTCCTGGGTTGATCCCCCAGGAATCGCTTGATGGGGTCTAAGATGTTACATTGACAGGGCTGAAGGTCACCCATTATAGTTTATGTGATGATGGTTATTATGTTTAATTTCAGAAAGCAGATTAAATTTATTAGAACTCTACTCTAACTAGAAAAATGGTAAATGTTCAGTTAGCATCAAAGTCTTAAGTTTGCACATAATCTGAGTTATAGGAATACCAGAAGTTTTAGTATCATTTTATAAGCCAAAATTAGTTCCAAGCTCCAACAAATCAGTTTGGCCTTTTTCCAATTATAATTAAGAGAGGTTTACCATGACTAATCTCTCTGATTGTCACCTTTTTCTTTTAGAAATAAAGGCTGCTTTATATATTTTCCTTGTCTCATGTTACCATTTGCTGTCCTCGCGGTTTACCTTATCATGGTGGTTTCCTGGGGCTTATTTGTTTACTATGAAGTTGTTGACAACATACTAGGTGGTTTTAATATGCGTTTATTTATAGTCTACTAGTTAAGAGTTAAAGACACTATACTCACAAACTTCTTATCATAGATATACCAAGGATGCTCAGTCACATTACATTTTATTTACTACTACCCTTCTGTTGTTCTTTTCCATAATTCTGGTGTCACAAGACAGCGTCCACAGCCATATAAGAGGCATCACATGCTACATTGAAAGAATTTTGCTCATTAGTGTGATGCAGAACAGGCGCAGTGGTAAAGACATCATTTATGACCTCAAACGCCTATTGATACTCTGGTGTCCATATTAATGGCACGTTCTAACCCATTAATAGATGCAAGTGTGAGGCAAGCTTTGAGATGGCCACTGAGAACTTCTGTAGAAAAAGACTGATCACAAAAAACTGCAAAGAAGTTACTGGGTGGTGCTCTGTCATGTTTGATGGGTTTAACTTTGAGAGAGCTATAGCATAACCATCTTTTAGCATGTGATCCCCTATGAGATGATCTTTGTCCTTGCAGAGTTCAAATCTGGATGGTTGAATAAAAAACATTCTTTGTGAAGCGCTGCAGCCAATGCACTAGATTTTAGCATGTTTCTCGGCACTAGCTTAATGGCTTGGCATATTTCAATGTAGTCTACTGCACAGGCAAACATGAGATCCCCAGATTACTATCAACGAGGTTCTGAACTACTACCAGTGCATTCTTTACTCTAAATATATTAATCTAAACTGGTATATCTCATAAAATATAAGGATTATTGTCAGACATTCCATATCAGACTTGACACACTTGGTATAACGCGTTTAAATTTTATTAGCACTAGTGGTGCCCAACCAAAAAAGGGGAGCCACCACGCATCTTTATTTTTGAATGGGCCAAAGAAAGGGATTATTAGAAAGTAAAAAATTCACAATATAGCCCATAAGTTACCAGCCTAGAAAACCATATCAGATGGTGAGGAAGCTTTGGGGAAACTTCTGTTCAGAGCCCGCTTTAGCTGGCAGACCATGGCGGGTAGCATAGGAGTGTCGGTCATCAGTGGCATGTGGCATAATGAGATATAGTTGAGGGTTTTCTTCATTACTGAGGCCTGCAGTGTCCACTGCCTTAATATTGTGAGCAAGCTAATGCTCAACAAAAGCGATGAGAGCCAGCACACAAGTAAACGACTTAATGCGCTGGCAGGTTTGAGGATAATTGGGGTAGAAAAGCAAATTTTTCTGCATCAATGAAAGTGAAGCTTACACCAAAAGTGGCTCCTCAATCTCATACTGCATCCTCCTCAAAATCATGTTGAAAATTGGGGATAGTAATACCCTCAACCAGGGGTTCCATCGCCCTATGAGTTGCTGGTGGTGTAAGGTGTTGTCATTATCATCTGCAGCTTTAACCACAATTTTATTAATATTTTCATATAACAGATAACCGGTTTTTGGGCAAAAATGGCGGGGCTGCAATTTGGGAGGATCAAAGAGAAATTTCATCGAAGCAAAATCTGGCTTGACTTTATATGGCTGGTCGCTATCATTAATCCAATTGAGACACTAGAAAGGATTTGATTCAGCTAAACATGGCCCAGTCACTGGAGTTAGCAAGTTGACCACACCTGATTGGCCTTAAACTGTTGACCATGCAGCTCAACTGAAACTGTTTCTGCCAAAAGAACAGGTTGCAATAAATCAACCAAATTTTTAAATATTTTAAATTCTTGACTGGTTGCAGCTTTGGAAGGCGTGCCAGACTTTGCTGAGGTTGGAGGTGAATAATTGAGCCCCACTCAAAAAATTTGGGTGTGGCTGTAGCCAAGCCAACACCGTAGGGGGGAGCAGCAGATTCAGTGGAGGCAGAAACTGCCAGACAGATGTGCTTCCAATGGTTGAGCTCAGAGAACAAGGGGCAAAATAGTGTGGCCATCCTTGATGCGCACCCAGAATGGTTGATCAGGGGCAGATCTGATCACGGTGTGGGAGGGGGGAATTGCAAGGTGGATGTTGCAATGGAAAGGCCAGATCGTCACAAAGGCACAAGGACCTGCTAGACTATCTGCCTCATTGGAAACTATAAATTTCAACATGGGGTCTGCTTAGTAAATGGCAAACCCTCTGTGAGCTTGTAGTGGAGGCATTTGGGGGAAAGGTGGGAGGGCAACCTGGTGAACTTAACACTAAAGTGACCTCATCTGGGAGCATAGTGCAAACAGTCAGGAGGGGAATATTTTTAAATTTAATGAAAGCTTGGCTGCTCCCACTACATTGGCTTCATAACAGAAGCCAGGATTGAAATACCCCTTGAAGGGGAAAAATTGATAAAGCTGGCAGGTTTATACACTGCCATGGCCATCTTGACGATGGCTGCAATTGCATATGGAGGAAGAATCACATACTCCGCCCAGAGGCTGGACTGCAGGTTGCTCCAAGGGAGCACAAAGGGCTCCAGAGCACTGCCTGGGAGGCTGCAAGGTGGTGGCCAAGTATCAAGAGGGACATAACGCCTGGTGGCATTGGGAGGGCTAGCGGAGCCAGCCCAGACATGCTTCAGCAGCAGCTGAAACACGCCAGCAGGTGGTGCACCACCACCCCATACCATGACAAAGGCGCCAAAAGCATCAACTTTCTTAGATTTTTACTCATTTGAGCAGTCATTTTTAGTAGTTTTTTTTATCTGAATTTGGCCTAGTTATACCTATTAAAGCAAAAGAAAGATTATTATGCATTTACCATGTCAAGTTTGGAAAAGACCATAGACTTAAAAAACTTGGTCAATAGCTGCTTTCCAGGGGTAGAGGGTATGGATCTAGGATGATAACGTTGTTTTTGTGTCCATAATCTATGCAGGACCATAGGGTGCCATTGAGTTTCTGAAAGAATACCATTTGTGATGAAATTGAAGTTTCTTGATCATCCACCTTGTCGCAGTTCCAATATGACTAGACGATAAGCCCCTAAGTCAATATGGCAGAATGTATGGAATCTGCTGGAATCAAACTGGTATTGGTAATTTGAGCACATCGAAATGAGGCATTTGGCAAATCGAGAGGATTTATGCTGAGATTTGATACAAATAAGAGTAAGTCAAAAAGGAAAGCAGAATAGAAGAGTACCAAGTTGAGGACACATCCAGCTGAGGAACTGAGGTATTAAGAGTCTGATGGAAGATAAAAGGGAGAAGGTTTTTACAATAAGGGGCGCGCAGATAAGTCTGCAATTTATATTATAATAAAGGTCAAAATAAGGGGTGATAGCTCCATACATATTTTATTACATTTATTATAAAGTCGGCGATCCTCATATCATCCAATTTGGTAGCTCAATGGCTCATATCCTGTGAAAAACCAACTCGGCGGAATTGAGCTCAAACGCCAAGAATTAACAGTGGTGCTCACTACAGGGGGACCACTAAGCAACTACAGTTGAAAATAACCAGAAAGCCTATTACTCTACAATGAGGAGACCTCCTCCATTCCAACAGCAACCCTTCTCTCAGGATACAATCAAAGAAGTTCTTTCACAAATACAAGCTGTGGAAAAGCAACTGAATGAAGAAAGGGGAGTCCGCCAGAAATTGCAGCAACAATATGAAATACTGCAACAGTCAATCAGCAAACAAATCGTGGAGCATACCGGAGCTGAGGGAAATGGGGTAGTTAGTGGCAACTGGGGGGAAGAATGTTATGGATCAACAAATGAATATCCATCAGGCAATACAGTGAACCCCCCGTGTGACAACACCTCTCCTGATTCCTTTTTGCCGAGTTCAAGTCCATCCAGCTGGCTGTGTGATAAAATATCAAGGAATGGTTCCCATAGTTGCTCTGATAACAGTTTACCTGCCCTTTGCAGCAGGAATCCAGAGCAAAGCGAATTCATTCATATTGAGAAATTACCTCCTTTCAGTCGTGATGGGAACCTACATGATTACTTTAAGCAGTTTGAATTCGCTGTGGAAGGAGCTACAGATCGATTAAAAGCAAAATTGTTGCTGTCTGCTTTGGATATGGAAAGCGCTGATCAGGTGACCTGCTATCTTCCCAACAGCTCGATATCCTATGCACAAGTAAAACCAATTATCATCCAAATGTTCAGGAGCACTACCAAGATGTGTCAATAAAAAGCTGACTTTATGACTATACAGTTTGACTAAAACAAAACTCTGTCAGAATTTGCTGAGCGGTTTTTGGTGGAAGCACATGTTCTGCTTGGGGCCAATATATTAACAACAGAAGATGTAAGTATAGCGATGATGGCGGCTGTTAAACCATATCAGGAACTATATAGCGCTATGTCCCATGTGTTGGATGGGGATACCGGACTTATTTGGATTGTGAATGCCTTATGGCAGCTCTCCACCATGAACAGCACCCCCAACATAGCCCAAAAATTTGCTGTTGCCCCCGCTCCAACCCTTGCAGGATATAGGTCGCAGCGACTGGGCTATCAGCCGCTGGAATGTAGTCATCCCTCACATGAGTCAATATACCCTTTCCAGACCAGTTATGCTTCCCCAGTTCATCCGCAACCTTGGAACCTTACTGGCAATTATTTGCCTGGGTTTTCCACCCCAAACTATAGACGCGCACCTTTCATGAACACTTGCTTCCAGTGTGGACATAGAGGGCATTATGCAGCCAATTGCCCTAGTCAACCACATGTGTACGCCATGCCAACTAGGATAATCGAGCAGGGAAAAGCTCAAGAGGAGTAGAGACAGGACGCTCTAGCTCCGCTAAGTCCATATCACTTGTCCCCAACAATCCCCAAACATCTTTTTGGGTAGAAATTGACCCTCATTCAGATGATGTGTTAATCCAGCAGCTTTCATTGGATACCTCTGCTTCCACTTCCATGAGTAAAGGATCACCCCATCAGGCTAAGTTTCGCCAGGACGTGCAGAAGCCATATGCGTGGCAGATCCTGGAACAGACTGGCATTAGCAAACCGGATCCTTCACTAAACGTCACTCCTTTAGTAGGGGTTACTGTAGCCATTCTGGTGGAAATAAATCGCTAGTGAGTATCCTCAAGTTTGCAAGGGAATTTCTTCTTTTCTGAGTAGCACAAAGCCTTTAAACATACAAGCAATACACACCAATGATTCTTCTTACTCAGAATGTACTTATTGCGACATATTCGTTCAAAACACAAAAATCCGCGCTATCATAGACACAGGAGCACCTTTGAACGTAGTCTCCACTCGGTTGGTGGCTAAACTTATGTTGAAACTGGATGTGGACCATCGTGTAGTATATGGGACCACAGGAACGCACAGCACAGTATTAGAAGGAGCATATAGCGCGTTGCCTCTACAATTTGGGTCAGTCCAGGTGTCTGCTCCAGAGGTGGTCTTGCCAAATAGCCACTATGATATGTTTATTGACGTGGCTTTCATGTGAAAATTTGGAATTGTGATAGATATGGTGGAAAAAAACCTTACCATATTTGGTCAACAAATTTCAGTATAGTTTCCTCTGGTGGAATTCCAACAAATCCAGTCCACTCCGGTCAGATCAATTTAGTGTACAGTGATGGAGTAATCCCTGTTTGCTACCAGTGACTGAGTCGGTGGACCAAGATCCTCCCCAACCAGATACATGAGTATAAGGGAATCCCACTTTGAGCAACGCGCCCTTTAAGCTTACCATCTGGGCACCAAGGCATAATAGGGACTGGGCTCAAAATCGAAGTCCCTAAGGGGCTTTATGGATAAATCCTGGTGCCTCATCAGCACTCACAGCTTGAACCACATGTGGCTCCAGGGTTATTGTTTCCTGGAAATGGGGAGGTGAAGGTGCTGCTCGCGAACCTACATAAGGAGACAATAACAATCAGGTGGCACCAAGTGGTGGCTTACCTACACTTCGTCCCTATCAGGGAAGTTCATTGTATTCATGACTTTGGCTCATGGGAAGATCTCGGACTACCAGCTCACTCCTTATTTGGTGTACTGAGCGTTGTTCCGCTGGAAGCACTCATGGGATTATTAGCAGAACAACAAAATAAGGCTATGGCTTTATTTGAAAAGTATTGGTATATTTTGCTAATGATGATCATGACCTGGGGTGTGCTCAAGGGGTGGTACATCAGATAGACATGGGGGATCACCCTACCATTTGTTCACGACCTATTAGACGTTCAAAAGCAGCGGAAGAGGTTGTCTCCAATGAAGTAGATAAACTTATTGAGCAAGGAATGCTAGAGCTGTCAAACAGTCCATGGGCGTCGCCTGTACTCATTGTCAAAAAGTAGGATGGCACAAACCAAGTGGTTATTGACTACCATAAACTCAATAACGTAACAAAGAAGGATTCTTTCCCTCTTCCACAGATTGATGATGCATTAGACCGATTGGGCAGGGCAAACTATTTTTCTGCCATGGATCTGATCTTGGGGTATTGGCAGATAAAATTGCCATTAACGTAATGAGAGAAATGTGAGATCACCTCAAGAGGATTATTCCAGCTGACGCGCATACCACAAGGGTTGTGTGACATTCTGGTTACATTCCAGCGTGCCATGGATACGATTTTAGTTGATTTAAAGCTTTCCTGCGTCCTAGTTTACCTTGATGAAATCAATGTGTTTTCATGGACATTTACAGAGCACCTAGACCACTTGGAGCAAGTGTTTCAGCGCCTCGCCACCGCTAATATCAAAATTAAGCCTCAAAAGTGCCATTTCTTTAAGGAGCAATTAGAATACCTCAGGTTTGTTGTGGATTCACATGGGCTTAAACCGCAGCTGGCTAAAGTGGAAGTGATAAGCAGGATGAAACGCCCAGTGAATAAGCGGGACATTCAAGTGTTTCTGGGAATGGTTGGTTATTACCAATGGTTCATTCCCAATTTCAGCTGCATCAGGGCCCCGCTTTTTGAGTTACTAAAGAAAAACGCTTCTTTTGATTGGACAGAACGATGCCAGAACGCTTTCAATGTATTGCATACCGCGTTAGTTAGTGCACCCATTTTGCAATACCCCAACTTCAATAAGCCAGTTATAGTGCAAATGGATGCCTCGCTCTCCACTATAGGGGAAGTATTATCTCAGAAGCACGATGATGGCGTGGAGCATCCTGTTACCTTCTGTGGTCATAGTTTGAACTGTCAAAAATAGAACTACACCGTTACTGAGTGAGAATGTTTAGCGGTAATTTACGCTTATAAACAGTTTTGATATATATGCATGGTGTGAGATTTCAAGTAGTGACGGATCACGCTTTCTTGCACTGGCTACAGAATCTTCATGAACTAGAGGGATGGATCGCATGTTGGGCGTTGAAGCTACAAGCATATGATTTCAAGATTTTGCATCGACCAGGAGCAAAACATCAAAATGCGGATTGTCTCTCTAGGCTGCTGACAGTCACAATCACAGCGGATCTAGCTGACACAATGTATGAGAAGATGGAGGTAAATAGATACCAGGATGAGCTGCCGCATTTGATCAAGGCACTAGATAGACTTAGGGTGGATACCTTTCTACATGAAGGAGAACTATATAAGTGGATCAGCGACCAGATGTTGAGTTTCCCTAAGCCTTCAGCCTGACCTGCAATAATTATGGATGCTCATTGGGCTGTAGGACATGGAGGGTTGCGGAAAACACTGGAGATATTGCGATCCCAATACTACTGGGAGAGCATGCATTATGACATATTGGATACAATTAGTTGTTGTCATCAGTGTCAAGTAGAAAAACCTTTCTGCAAGAAAACCACCTAATAACTAGTGAAACCCTGGTTTGCTTGGCACACCGTTTCCATTGATGTAGTGGGACCTTTGCTGAATAGTAATTTTCAATACAAGTATATAATTGTTACTATTAATTACTTGACCCGAGGGTGGAAGACAGGGCTATTAGCGATTTGGGTGCAGTCACCACTGCTAAATTCATTATGGAGTGCATTATACAGTGGAATGGCTGCCCAAAGTTCATTCTGATGGACAATGGAATTAACTTCACTTTGCATATTCTGCCAAAGTTAAATGAGTTGATGGTGATTCGTGGGGTTTTGACCACCCCATATCATCCAGAATCCAATGGGATGGTGGAGCGAGTCAATGGAGCCCTAATGAACATACTCCACAAATTGATAACAGATCAGCCCTCAGAATGAAGTACCCTTCTACCTACTGCTGTGTTTGCTTACAATATCAGCTATCATTCAGCCACTGGTAAGAAAATGTTTCAACTGTTGTATGGCTGACATCTGGCTCTGCCTGCCTTGTTATATTCATGTGTAGAGGACACTGGTGGGGTAAATTCTCAGCAATATCTGAATCAATTCACGGATACTTTGATCAAGTTGCAAATGGAAGCCTACTACACCAGTCTAGCAAAGAAAATCTGTGACCAGGTGGCCAACCAGAAGCGATGGAGTGGTCTTCCATTGTTTGCTGTAGGGGATTACGTTTTATTCCACTATCAGCATGGATTCGGACAAAAAAATAAGCTCTCTGACATTTGGGTCAGCCCGTTCAAGATTATCAAGAAGACTGGCGCAGATGTCTAAACAATTAAGGAACCCGCTGGGGGTTGGTTATCAACTGAGTCCATGCAAAGTTCCTTTGAGCATACAAACAGTAAGAACCTATCATCCAGTCAAGGAGGGGGTAATGTCGCAATTCCAATATGACTGGATGATAAGCCCTAAGTCAATATGGCGGAATGTATGGAATCCGCTGGAATTGAACTGGTACTGGTAATTTAAGCATATCGAAATGAGGCATTTGGCAAATTGAGAGGATTAATGCCAAGATTTGATACAAATAAGATTAAGTCAAAAAGGAAAGCAGAATTTAAGTACCAAGCTGAGGATGCATCCAGCTGAGGAACCGAGGTATTAAGAGTCTGATGGAAGATAAAAGGGAGAAGGTTTTTACAAGAAGGGGCGCGCAGATAAGTCTGCGATTTATAACATAATAAAGGTCAAAATAAGGGGTTATAGCTCCATACATATTTTATTACATTTATTATAAAGTCGGCGATCCTCATATCATCCAATTTGGTTGCTCAGTGGCTCACACCCCGTGCAAAACCAACTTGGCAGAATCAAGCCCAAATGCTAAGAATTAACACACCTCCTCTCCATCTCTTCATTACAAACCTTTAGATCTTTATACTTTTAAGCTTTGTAGGAATATAATGGACAGTTGATTTTTATAGGGCCAATATTCAGTTGGAAGCTCCAATCAAGCCCAGAGTGTTTACATTTAATTAGCGCCTTTCACTAAAAATAAATGAATGGTCCAAGGATGCGTGGCATAGTGGTTAAAGAAGGCATGGAGTCGATAGCGGAATACTTTAGCATTGCTGCCATAGCGTTCCCTGTTGCTAGTGTTAGAATAGAAAGTAATCACAAGAATGAGAATTAGAGTTATAGCCAGCATGATTCTTTTCAAGTAATTATTCACAGAATGAAGGCGCCAACAACTTAACCCTAAGTTTATAGGGTACAAAAACTCTGGAGTTGCTTCAATCTTGGCCACAAACTCATTGCACGGGCAGCAAACCAAGTGGCTTTTGCAGGAGAAAGAGTGATAATAGGAACACAGGAAGCACCGAATACAGTTGCACCTATTATGTCTTATAGGTCCAAAGCCTCCATTACTGTCAGATCAATATAAATACCCGTGGCTCCAGTATCCACCAGGAATATAAGTCCACCTTGCGTTGCCCTACTGTAATATTTACAGTAAACAAAAAAACCGTGGTTAAAAACTATCTAAGACATTGAGGGAACAAAAGTAGGTCTGTCTTCTGAGACATAGGGATATCTTGGCAGGTTTTGTTCTCTTCATGAACTGATAGAGCATTGCTTCTGCTTGAGCATATTATAAAAGGGTATTTGTAGATCAAAGGGGTTAGATAGAGTATAATACACAACATATCCATGTAAACTGAACAACCGTGTTGGTTTACCACCTGATCTATTAAAAAATTTGCTAGAGAAAAAAGATTAAAAAATTTACAAGGATTTCTAACTTCCTTATGGGCTTATTTAAAACATTAGCCACGAGCAGTGAAAGCTCTTAACCAATGAGTTAAGTTAAGCTAACATAGGCTCCTATGTAAAATATATTTGAAGAGAGAGGGAAGGGGATAAAACTAGTGCGCCTCTGAGGAGCTCCATGGTTCATAAAATTAAGCCTAACATAGTAGAAGTTTCCTGCAGTAGTAATGTTGAAATGACTAGCAATACCCAAGTGAATTAACAAAATCAAAACAATCGTGTACAGTGATAAACAAGAGAGAATTCTAACCACAGGAGAAATAAAATTGCGTTAACTAAAGTAGGTGATTGGGGGATACCACTTAGACAGGTTGTAAGATTCAAAGTAATACTAGAGTGATCCATGACCATGGAGTGATAAGTGCTTTTAGTCCTAATAAGCGTCGCTCTTAGAGAAGCTTTATCCACAAAAAAGGGACAGAATCAACTTTTTCACAGTGATAGTTATTGTTTGGGTTTTTTGTTAAGAACTAACGTGATAGGAGAACATTTGGTTCAATGTGAAATGCTTCAGCTTCACAGAAGTATTATGAAGAGCATGACATCGCTGCACCTGTATCATGACTAGATAGGGTTAGTATTGAATTATGCTTTGAGAGAGGTAGGGGAAATGGTTGATGGTCTTTGGATTGAATCTGCATTTTAATTACTAGGGAAAACTTTGAAGAAACCCTTCAGCAGTTGATCTTACCACAGTTTGAGATAATAAAGGAGGCCCTTTCATAGGCCTCATATTGTTTTAGCAAGGAGAATTTTAACTGTATAATAATCTAAAAGAACTTTAGGGGAAGTTTAATTTATGGTATATCAAACTAATAATCCAATATACTACCATTAGCAGGGAGAAAGGATATATAACTTGACATGTGGGGTGTGAGTATTAAGACTGGAAAATAATAATAGGGAATAGAAACTCTTTTATCAAAATTAAATGCAGGGGCTAAACAATTATACTTGATATTATAATGGATGACTTCATTGTTTTGATTTATATCTGAATAAGCTATATAGCCAAGATTCCTGTGATATTTTCAAAACTTTATAAAATAAGCTAAAAACATCCAAATTTAGTTTGTCAATTTTTAGGCCTGATAAAAGGTTTTATTTTCATTCCAACCTTTTCCATTTGACTTTTTTATAAGTTACATTCTGTTGTGGTTGCTTTGAACAACCAGTCTTTAATATAATTATTTTATTTACTTTTAGCTTATATCTAAATATATATTTAATTAAAGGTTAAATCAGTATGCTACGTCAATATTAATTTTTAGATTTACCCACTATAGACTACCCTGCCACATGGTACACTTTTTTATCTAGTTGCCAAAGTTGTATTAAATTACTATTTTAACCTCACACAAAAGCCTTTGACTATAAAGAAAGATTAGATCCCTAATTCCCATTGATACAACTTTTAATTCCCTAATCATTGATTAACTTAAAACAAGGTCATGGTTTTCATATCTTCTTTTCATTAATTAATTCCCTACTACTAGATTAGACATTTAATCTTCTTGCCCCACGCCAGCATACAATTTATTCATTGGCTTCTATTTTTTGCTTTGTCCATCCACCAATGTCTCAGTTGTAATTGGCTGAGTGCTATTACATTATAAATTCCTCCAATCTCAAGGCATTTATCCCCTGATCAATTATGAAATTGTGCAACTATCCTGCAATTATCAAGTGCTGCTTATTTTCACCAATGAGAATTTCTAGAGTGAGCAAGATATCTAGAAGGAATTGTCAATTGGAGAAGTTTTTCTTGATTTACTAAGAACTACAAAAGTTTACATTACAAAATAATCTGCCTCCAGATAGCCACTAGGATTATTTGATACTACAGTGTTCTTATATTAATATAAGTAAAAGCCTGTTTTGATTAACTTAGGAATTGTATACTATAATTCAAGGAAACTGTATTAATACAGATCTGCATTAACAATAAAAACAACTGTGCCATATAACTTAACACTTAAGCACCAGTTAGAACATTTGATGCTCACAATAGGGGACACTTGTTGCAGCCTTGTACAACTTCATATTAAATTATGATACGGGAGACTCAGGCTACTTCCTCTCTATTTACTATAAGACTGACTTTCTGAAAACTTTAATTAAAGCAAAAAGGTTAATGACTACAAAATTTTTTGATATGAATCCATCAGTATCTTAGAGAGACCTTGTTGATACCTTTAAGCTCATATGGGGGATTGGTTCTTGTCCAAGTGGTTGGTTACTTTGGATAATGACAATGATGCATCCAAATCAATAGCAATGAGAAGCTGGCGATGGCCGATTTGCCAAAACTCTTACTGAAATTTCACCTCCCATTAATCCAGATCTTACCAATATTCCGGAACATACAATTCAGGCCAATCCAAAAACTGTTCCTAGCGTTACTGCCACAGCCTCCATTTTTGAATTTACCTCTGCAGTACTAATTTATTATATCTTTTGTGGCTTATACATGCTGACTAAGAACCAGGGCTTAACATTTATTATCAAATTAATTATGTGAACATGAGACATATGATAAAAAAGGAAATATTCATATCTTAATGCAGCAAATTAATCAATTTGAGGAACGCGCATGACCTGGCCAAACTAGCCACGTTAAATGATTTTTTGGACCCATTAGTCAAGAACTAGTAATGCCAAAACTTTGTATAAGCTGCCATGTCTCATGTTAATACAAAAGAAGCTATTATTGATGAGTTTGGTGGGGAGGAACTTATAATAGGATCAAAAAACCTTCCTTGCTATAACTTTTAAACCAGGCGAAGTTTTAGCATTCACTGATTCTTCTACTATGATGATCATAACTACATGTGGCTAAGGTTCTAAGTCAATATGATGCTCATATTGATTTCTGCCATGTCTGAGAATCTTTAAGGCATTAAACCAGACCTTGTTATTTGTTCTAAATGCTGAGAACAGCTTAACTGAGATGATAAATTACTTCTACTGCTGCGCTCTCACTTTTGACGTGCTTAATATAATCCTCTAATAAGGAACATAGTATTTAATATTTGACATTGATTAATGACAACAATATGAGAAAAGCCATGGCGGAATAGAAATGGGATGTTCTACTTTTGCTGACTGTTTAATATTCTCATTTATGGAACAAAGGATAAAGCAAGCTGCCTTTCTGGCATTATTACCAAGAGTCAGGATGTTATGTGATCAAATTTGCATAAAATAAAAACGAACCCTTTGTTAGCTATGCTTTAAAGTTCATTGGAAAATTAACTTACCCATCATACAGAGTCCAGATGACACACAGGAATAGACTTGAAAATACCTAATTTGACTATTTCTGAGATAATGTTTTGTCATAATGAGACTATGACGCTAAGTCCATGTAACAGATAAACCCTGCTGAATTATTTATGATGATTCTAAAGATCTATCATCAGTCTTAAACCAAATACTGGTTAATGATTTGTATAATGTGCTTCACAGCTCCCAATGAAGGATGATGTTGAATTATCTTTTTCAAGAAACCATATCTTAACCACTTTTAAGTGCTCACTTCATAACAAGGAGGCATTATATGAATCCTTTATAAAGATTAGATATTGGTGCGCCTTCAATTTTTCTAGTTAGATTTCAGAATCCAATCAATGCCTTTGTGATCTGTATGGAGCTTTACTATGGCACCTGGCCATCAAGCCCTTTGTGAGACTGGCTGGTGAATTAGAAATATCTGATGGCTTCTATATTAAAAATTTTCTACCACTTCGCTGAACCAAAAAGGATCCCATTGCTGTATATGCAAATTTATCCCCATTGGGGAGAAATCAAGGTGTCCTTTACAAACACCTAACTTAACCAATCCAGATGAAAAGGCATCAATTTATTTCTTTTGTTTATATGCTACATGTAGCTAAAATATTATATAGAGACAATGGTCAACAATTATGTAATGGCCTTATGTCACAGGCTTCTAATAGCCTAATCTAACCACTGCTCAATTTTTGTTCTCTGATGTCTGGTCAAGTGGAAGATGTTGCGTTTGGTTTGCTAACTAACATTTCTATAAAATCATCTATTTAGTTAATCTTATATCTCACTAAAGGCTTAGATAAATTATCTAATTTTTACACTACACCAATGTTAAGTTATATAATTATTTTACTATGGATTATATTTCCCTGCGGCCCACACTTTTGTATTTGGTTGCTAAAATGAATTATATATTATGGCAAACTCGCCTGAACGCCTTTGAATTTGAATGAAGGTTAAATCCCTAATCCCCACTAATGCAACTTCAACTCTCTGATCCATCAACTACCTTTCCACTGAATTTGTTTTCATATCCTCTTTATTATTATTTTTATTAGATTATTATCTTGCATTTGCACTGGCATATACTCAATGATAAATAGGGTCTATTATTCACTTAAACCCTTTACCAGCGTCTCAGTTGTAAGTGAGTGAGTGATATTAGTCTTTTAATGCCCCAAATCTTTAGATATCCATTGCCTAATCAATTAAAAGATTATTCAGCTATACTGAAGTTCTCAAGCGCTGCTTAGTTGCACCAATGAGAACTCAGTGAGCGTGCAAACATATATAGGTGGAATTTACAATTGAAGAGGATCTTATTAATTTATAGGAGCAGTTATAAGTTTACCTCACAAAAGCAATAATTTGCCATTCAATATCCACTGGAAGTTTTCAATATTTTGGTGTGCTTATATTGATTTTAATTATAAGTCCCCCTATGACATTTTAGGAATTATCTTTAACTTTTATAACATCATTCTTAATACAGATTTCCCATTAATTAGTGCAAGTTTACTTGTTCCATTAAAACTCAACGCCAAAGTGCCAGTTCTAAAACATTCTTCTTTATATTATTGTTACCCAGGGGTTTCCCAGGTACCAATTTTTCCATTATAAGAGGCTCATGGTTGATATGACTGTATGGTGAGGAAATTGAACCTATTGCATTAGGATTGATTAAAACTTTATAATCTAAACAGAGCTGTTTGATCTTCTTCACATAACACTCAGAAGATTTAGTATAATAATGGTTTTATTACCGGGACAAGGTTATGATGTTGGGCGGGATGAACAAGGGGATAGCAGCCACCCATCTCTCATATAGGGTGTGTCCTAGATTAGTAATCTGAGTGAGAGTCAGGGCCCTGAGATTGGTGCCAATTTTAATTCTGAAAGCATGCAATGTTCTGTCCAGCTTGATAGCTGAGGCCTTAAAACTTATATTAACTTTAGAAAGCTTTTTTGTCTTTAATATAAGTTGGTATCCACCTTTTAAATTATAGTATGGGCAAGACTTTATAATTCTAGATCTTCAGATGCTAAATTAGCACTAGGTCTTTTGGCTTCATGATTATCTGATTTGGAGACAATAATTAAAATTAACAAGAGGTAATTAAAAAACTATTTGAGGTGGGTCGACCTTGGGATAAATATACCACATGGGGAATGTTTTCTAGCCAGTACAGGTTTCGAACTCAAAACCTGCACTAGGGGTGGAGGCAGTTTTACCCGCTCGGCTAACCAGCCTTAACAAAAGGTAATTAATCTTGTCAAATTTTAAATATATATTATGAGAATTTACTTATATTAGACTAGCTAGTACAACTACTATAATAACTCTTACATCAAATATCATTTAAAAAAATCAATTGAAGAAAAAAAAATGTTTTATATAATTTTTATACAGACCTCTATTATTTCAGAAGTTTTTATATGTGAGAAAGTTGTTAAGTTGCATATAGTTTAACTTTAGTATTCTAGATAGAAAACAAAGTTTGTAATCATAAGCTTATCATGTTAGTAGTATTGGGTTAATGCTTATGTGATTGAAATGTTTGACTAATACCTGAAGGTATGAGTTCATTTATATCCATTAGAACATAAACTTGGGTTTAAAGCGGTTAACTATTGGTTGTCATGGTTCACCTTCATGAGGTGCATGGCAATAATATTGGGTAGGAATGCCCACGTGCATGCTCAAGTAACATAGTATCAAGCACCAGTTATTGGCGTAACCACATATAATTTCTTTGAGGTAGAAAATGTTGCTGTCAAGGGACATATTCACAAAAAGAAAGAGAAATGCCAGTTCCCAGGACTCCAGGTTGAGAGCATACTCAGCAGCCTTGGAGGTTGCGCTAGTTGGTTTATACAGGAGGGAAAAAACTTATGATACATTGAAGAGAATTTCAAACAATTAAGCTTTTATTTAGAGAGTTAGAAGAAAAGAAACTGAAAATGTAAGGGAGGGGAATTCCTTTATATACCTCTTCAAAAGTAAGATTATAAACTCTGGTTAGATTGTTCTTATATAAAACTAGTTAAAAAACATAAATTTACTTGAGATCCTTAGTCAAGGTTTCCTCTAGAAGCTTTGAGACACCTGCAGCTAACAGCCTTTATATCAGTGCTGTTGTAAGTCTTGGGGAACATCCTTTGGCTCTCAATTGCTCCATCTTCCCATTCCCAAATAAGAAGATACCAAAGAGGATGGTGGTACCCCTCATCACTCAGGGTGACTGCACTCACGTAGTAGATGAGCAATGGGTAACAGCTCATCCGCTTTGATTTCCACCCCCAATACCCACACTTACCTCGGCAGAACTGTTGCAGGGAATTAGCAAAATCTGTGCCAAGTTTATCAATTTAAAATCAGTCAGATTTAATTCAGCTGGCAGTCTGGAAGATGCACAAAATTCAAATCTCTGTAAAAGCATGAAGGATGAGATATTGGCTGGATCACCCAACAGTTCCAATTTAATCTCCAGACCAGTTGAACAAATATTGGGTGCTATCAACATAAGTTCAGAACCCTCAGATAGTAATTTGGGCGCTGCGTCTGATATGCCGCTCTTGACCAAACAAACAATTAATTGACTGAGTGTGGGTGGGTTGGCCGTCCTGAACCCATTCCCAACCAATTGGACCCATCCCTATAAGGGATGGCCTTGGGGATTCCAGTTGCCCGTTGGGACAAATGCCATCATGCTAATCATTGGAAACGTAGTCAAGCCCTGGTTCAGATGTTTGAGGTCAAACCAACAGAGACTCGGCCTGCCATTGAATTTTGCGATGTCAGTTCTAAAAGAATAAGCCCCCCATTCCCAAACAATGCACTGGTTAGGTTGAATTTGTTGGGTCCCAACCCCACCCTGTCACTACCCAATTGACCACTATTTAATCAGTTGCATGGCACTGAGAAAATTGTTGGTCAATTTTCTTACTTTCCTTTCCCAATAAATCTTACCAAAAAAATTTTTTTATTTGTTTATTTTCCCTTACAAAAACACATCCCAGATGGTATTTCCCTGGTGGTCTGTCGCCCCATACTCCGGGTGGGCATTACCAATTCTTTTATTCACCATGGCTTCCTCTATCCTATATCAAGTCACATGGTCAGCAATGCCCCTGGCATTCTGGCTTGCTTTTTGGGTGCTCAAGCATCCCAACTGGCAGGCTGGTCTAAACTTCTTCTGCAGTTTCCATGACAGCTGTACACGGGTTGGTGGCTTTTAGCCAGATGTTGAATTCATCCTTGATTTAAGATACAAAGTCAGAGCTCTGATTGCATCCATTTCTCTCATGCCAATTCTCATAATGGTTCTTTTGACTTTTGGGCCTTCAGGGTTTGGTACGGACTGGTGCTATTTTTCTAAGTTTATTGGGGATCAAAGCCAAATAATTTACTCTTTTTTGTGTTTTTGAAATGATTTCCAACTTTTCTTATTTCTACAAAATATAAGGTATTGTTCAATCCAGGCAAAGCCTGAAATATGTCATCACCCTCTAAAGTTCATACCCTTCTGAACTATGAACTCTTTGTTTTTCTCAGAGCAGTGAGCAAAGCTTGCTGCTGACTAACAGGTGGCTTCATCAATAGGGTAGCCCTGCATTTGACCAGGTAGGAGTGTTTGCCTCTGATGGTCTTAGTCTCCAGGATAGCTAACCTCATAATCTGCCTCATAAGAGGTTTCAGAGCATAGTGGGCCTGGCTTGTCCTTGATGGATCCTTAAAAATCCTCAGTTGTGAGACATAGAGGATGGGGTGATCTCAGGAACCTTCAGGAAGTTCTAACTAAAATGATAATTTAAAGACCTGGTGGACACCTTTTTTTGACCAAGTCAAAGGGGCTCAACTTGTAGCACTCAACAGGGATTAAGATGATTTTAACATTAATATAAACTATATTATATTCTTTGTAGGCAGTGGGTTCTGAACGGCAAGTGTCAGACTTGGAATTTCTGACCATTCATAGACCTGATGAGGTTTGTCTTCAAAAGAGTTGAGATTTGATTAGATGTTGATAACAAGTTGTCAGATGCGGGCATTACACCATCAGAAGTCCTAAAAACATCCAGGAGAGTTTTCCATAATTATAAAAGTGAGGACAAACATGTGGATGAGTGATCATGGTTGCTGTAGGAAAACTGGGTAATAGGAAGCCAGGAACTCCAAGTTTTCTAGTGGGCCATGATGTAGCTTTGAAGTTACTTCTCTAGAGTCTAATTGACTCTTTCTGTTGACCATATGACTGCGGGTGGTAAGCAGAGGAGCAACAGGGATTAATTCCTAGGATGGGTAAGAGATGGTCCCAAAAGCGCAAAATAAACTTGAGACTGCGTTATGATAAGCCTTCATCAAATAAGCCATGTCATAAGAAGTTCTTTGAAAAACATATTTGTCATTTTCTTTGAGGTGATTTGAGAGGTGCAAGGTAGGAATTACGCGTACCTGGTGTGCTGATCTAGTACCACCATGATTGCATCATATTTATTTGACAAAGGTAGACAGGTGATAAAATCAATTCTGATTGAGACAAGGGCCTAGAAGTTAATGCCTTGACATCAGTTTCCCTGGGGCTTGGAGCGCAAAGGTTTGGATATGACTCATTTTAGGAATTTAGAAGGATGTATCTTAACCATGGGGTACTGTAAGTCTTGGGGAACGTCCTTTGCCTCTCGATTGCACCATCTTCCCATTCCCTAATAAGAAGATACCAAAGAGGATGGCGGTACCCCTCATCACTCAGGGTGACCTCGCTCACATAGTAGATGAGTGATGGGTAACAGCTCGTCCGCTTCAAATCCCACCCCCAATACCCACACTTACTTTAGCAGAACTGTTGCAGGGAATTAGTGAAATATGTGCCAAGTTTATCAATTTAAATTTGGTCAGATTTAATTTGGCTGGCAATCTGGCAGATGCGCAAAACTTGAATGGCTGTATAAGCATGAAGGATGAGATATCAGCCAGATCGCCTGACAGTTCCAATTCAATCTCCAGACCAGTTGAGCAAATATTGGGCACTATCGATGTAAGTTTGAAACCCTTGTATAGTAATTTGGGCGCTGCATCTGATATGTCGCTCTTGACTGAACGAATGGTTAAGTGACTGAGCGTGGGCAGGTTGGCTGTCCCAAACCCGTTCCCAAACAAATGGACCCATCCCTATAAGGGATGGTCTTGGGGGATTCCCGTCGCCCATTGGGCCATACACCGTCATGCTAATTATCAGAAATGTAGTCAAGCCCTGGTTCAGATGTTTGAGGTCAAAATGACAGAGAATCAGCCTGCCACCAAATTTTGCAATGTCAGTTCTAATAGTATAAGCCCCCCATTCCCAAACAATGAGCTGGTTAGGTTGAATTATTTGGGTCCTGACCCCCACCCTGTCACTACCCAATTGACCACTATTTGATCAGTTGCATGGCACTGAGAAAATTGTAGGTCAATTTTCTTACTTTCCTTTCCCAATAAAATTTTACAAAAAAAGAAATTTTTATTTGGTTATTTTCCCTTTTAAAAAAACATCCCAGATGGCTTTTCCCTGGTGGTCTGTCACCCCATACTCTGGGCGGGCATTACCATTTCTTTTAGTCACCATGGCTCCCTCTATCCTATATCAAGTTGCACGGTCAGCAATGCCCCTGGCATTCTGGCTTGCTTTTTGGGTGCTCACGCATCCCAACTGGCAGGCCAGTCTAAACTTCTTCTGCCGTTTCCATGACAGGTACATTCCTAGCCATGAGTAAAGCTTTTTGATAGAGTTTACAGTCTTTCTAACGCCAGGATGTCCATCTTGAGGGTAGTCGTGGTAAGCCTAGAGAATTCTTCTTGCATCTCTATGACAAATACCCAGGTCTTTCCCTGGTTCAGGATGGTTCCTCTTTTGATGTAGAAGCTTTAATGCACCTCATTGGTGGAGCCTTCTGTGGAGACCTCTTTTAGCTCCTTTCCTAGTTTTGCAAAATGAATTGTTCAACCATCTGCTTATTTTATATCTTTTTTTTTCCTATTAGCTAGTTTTTAGATAATGGTTTACTGGTTATAATTATTTGCCTTGCGTGACAGGCTTTGGTTTATAGGGAGTTCCATAATTGTACAAAATTACTTTTGGTGATTCACCTCAGCGCCTTTATGTAAATAATTATAATGACAAATAAACCCTTGGTCCCTGCAGGTGCAGCTTCCCCTTGCTTAATTTAGTTATAATCTCGCTCATGGCCTTGGGAATTATATCCATTATATATATCCTAGTTTAATTATTATATTTTGAACCACGCGGGTCAAAACTTTTGATAACAGGGTTCCTATCTTTATTATGGCCATCCACTAGTGTCTCATTTGCAATCAGTTAATTTCAATTATCATGGAAATCCCCTAAGCTCTAGTCATTCGCTCCCTTGGCTTAATTTAGAAATTACTCCTCTGGGTTACCAACTCTTAGGTGCTGCTTAGTAAACCTAAATTGCACAATATGAAACTCTGCTAAGGAAAGGAGCATATATAGGTTGAAATTCCAAATTAAAAGGTATTGTTCTCCTACCTTGCTGGAGAAATCTACAGCAAAAAAGACTTACTTTAGCAAGCTGCAAAGCGTTTGTAAGTAGTATATACTACATTATGCTTTTCTTTATTTTAAATAAAACCTCTTGCTAAAAAGGCTTTCTTTACAAGTTTTTCTAAAGTTATTTTCATCTAACAGAACCTTGTATTTTTAGGTTTAATAACATTTGTACCAAAAATTTTAATGCCCTTGTGCCAAATTCAAATTTTGTGTTGCTCACTACAGAGGTTTCACTTTGTTACCTGAACAACATTTTTTTAGTATGAAAACGGGTGAAATTAGCTTCTCCCTTGGTCTTAGTGTAAAGCATTCTCATAAGTCAACGAACAATGGAAATGCAGTTATTGATCTTTTTTACTTTAGTAGTTCCAAAAGTGAGGGGATAGATGCTCATATGGTAGAGCTTCCCCATTATAGTGAATTAGAATCTCAAGCTTTAGTCTGGTTGTTCAATGTCTTCCATCTCAAATGTAGGTGGTATCCAAATGGTTAATTCACAATCACCTCCTTACTGATGCCATTAATAACAGAGCTCAAATGGGCATGTTTTGTAGATATAGGTATCAGATATACTTTATGACAACTACCATATTTTCTTAAGATGACCATCAGTGATATGGTCAATAAACTCGCTACTCAAGATCATCTGGTAGAATTTATGAAAGGTACAGCATATTCATATCTCCATTTTTCAGCAGATTATTGCCCGCCAACATATTGATATTAGCGTTGTTGGGATTCTAGCACAAGTTAAGGATTTGAGTCAATCTGATGATGGGACTTAAAACCAATCAAATTATTTAGTCAAAACTATTGTCAGGGCTAACCCCTGATTATCTTTTTATAAGACCTCCTAATTTTTGGGGTCCAATCATGACCTATGCAATCAAATACTGTCGACAGAAGCCTCCTATTATCAGATTTCACTCCCTTTTATGAGATCAAATACTGTTTGACAGAAGCAACAAGAATGTCACAGGAACTTTAATTGCAGGTTAGTATAGATCTCAGATCTGAAGCACTTGGATATCTTTCCCTGAGAATAATTCCCTGATCTCTTATATATTTTAGTTTAAAAAAGTAAGATTACACTCCTTTTTTGCCGTTACTTTTGGACTACCAATATTTCAATAGTGAACAAATTATCTGAATACGCCTATCAAATTATTTCACCTTGAGGGAAGACTTTTAATAAAAGTAAAAAGTTCAAGTATCCATTTCCTGGGGCTTCCAGTTTCCCTGGAATCATAAAGGGATGGTTGTAATTGACCACAATATCCAGATAAGCTATTTTTCCCTACCAGGTAAATCCTGAGTTCCCATTAAAATTATAATCACAATGTGCAATAACGATTTGGTGTCAGACTCATCCTCAGATCGTGATGCTGCATGTCTCAGTGATTGGGCAGTCAATATGCACATAGCAGAAAAGGGCATTAACTTGCAATCTTATTACTTATGTCTTTGGAGGTGAACCTACGCACTCCTTCCATGGAGCAGTATTAATTACAACTCTCAAACTTTGCTGAAGCCCTCCAGCTCCTCCACTCTGGGGCCTTTATCCTTGGAGTTGCGCAAATAGAAGATGTGCCCTTGCAGTACTGGCCCCTATGATGGGTTTAGCTGACAGTTCCTCACTTTATGGGGATCAGTCCAGGGAATGACGTACAGAACGTTGTTTGCATCAATTTGTGCATCCCACCTGTACCATCTATTACAAGTAGCCAGGTCCCGTCATCAGGAACTACTTCAGCATCTATAGTTATTGGGGACTTTGCATTTGCAACTCCCCAAACTTACTAGTATGCCTCTCTCTTTGACAGTGAGAACTGAAGTGCTATAAAAGTTGGCAACTATTCAACGAGATGAGGTTGGGTTAACATACCTTGATGAAGAAATCATGAGATTCATACAAAAGGAGTTCTCAAATCATTTCAGTCAATTTGAAGACATCATTAGAAACCAGATTGGGGATCATAAGTAGGAGTACAAACCCAATTTGATAATTTTATGTCTCTGTGGATGAACGCCTATAATTTCTCAAAGAATTAATTTATAAAATTTGGGATACTCATGACAATATTTGTTCCTCCTTACCATCTAAAATGCTTAGACGCTAGCCAACATGGAATTCATGGTAAGCTTGTGGTCCCTGATTACAATAGTTTGATCAGCCAACGTGGGTCCCGTGGAACCTTTGGCCATCCTGGACCTAGTACTGATATCAAATTCCCAGATGGTTAACTTCAGTTATTAAGTCAAAAAATCCAAAATCTTGATGTCCAACTAGGATGCGTAGATCAAGGACGCAACTCACTCAGGATGGAGTACCTCTCCTCCCAGATTTTTATCCGCGCTCATGAGGGACTCCTTGAAACCTTGGGTACTCTACCCATAATAGTACAAGGCTTGGAGCAGCAAATCCTTATCCCCAAGCAATAATAACTCAAACTCGTGATGACTGCCAGTTTAAAAATTAAAATCTGGCAGTTAAACCAGATCTTATTCAAAAAACGGCCCTTTGGGCCGCTTATGAGCAAGTAGATGTAGTTATTGAAGATGTCAATGACCTGAAAAGTCAAGTGGATGTTCTCCATCTCCATAAATGTTCCTGAGGTACCATTTCTTTCTTAAGAGGAGTACCCCGGTGTCAGTTTATGTCATTCAGCCTCCAACCCCTCCAAATAGCCTTTAAAGCCTTCATTCAAATAGAAATATGTACAAGGAGAAGGGAGCATATCTCTTTCCTGTATTGTTACAAAAGGCAATGGAAGAACTACCAATAATATATATGGCTAAAACACCTGAAAAATAGCCTTAGCCGTATATCCTAGGATATCATTGTACCTCATCTGATGAACTGCAGTACCTGGATGATGCCAAGGCTGCCCTGCTTTAGGAATTTAGTAGTAATTAACACTATCCAATTGATAACAAACATTTATGGGAGTTAGCCTAAAATGGGGATAGTTTATTAAAATTTTGTTTACTAATTTTACCTTGGGGTTCAGACTTTGGTCACAGGGAATCATCTCACGTTGGATGATGCTATCACCACTATTGGGATTTCACTGAAATCTCTTATCTTCGGAGATTCTACTCCATAAATTGCCCTAGCTTCATTGGAAGGAGAGCTTAATCTATCTAAATATATCAATTTTAATAAGAATGATCAGCCTCATCCCGATCAATTGATTGAAGATTAAATTTCATGACAATTAGTTAGCACTGATAGATTATGAACCAAATCAAAAACTATAAATATCCCATCCTTTTGTTAATAAAGAATTGGAACTATTTTTTTTTCTATTTTTACTTTAGTTTATCGCTGCTTGGAGAATCCACTAAAAGTAACTTTGAGAGAAAAACTGCCCCATAGGAAGTGTAATTCAAAACTTAAATAGTGGTGCTCACTACAGAGGCTACTATGAGTTACACACCGTAGCATGTCTGTCACTACTATGGATTCTCAATTTTCGCTTGAAGAAGCTCAAAACCAGGAGCAAGGAAGTATTTTACGATGGGTCCATTCAACTAGAAACAAAATACCAAGAGTACCGCCCACTTTGGAATTCTGTGCCAATTTGGAGTTTTATAATCCTAATATAAGCTTTACAGAGAATTTTCAAATACCTCCTGAGGTTTTACAAAATATTATTTATCAAATGCTGGAGGGAGCCTTAATTCCTGGAATCCGTTCCACCTGATCTCATTCTAATGCTGTACCCTCTATCTTATGAGAAGTGTTGAAAACCTCCCAAATGCCAGGAATTACCACCAAGTAATACTTACATCGGCTTGTACACCCTACTCTATACCATCCTTTACCAATTGTGGGAATGCATCATCAAAGGATGCTCAATTTACTAGAAGGACTTCAGTCCTTGAATAATTATGTTACCAAGTTTCCAAATCTGCCTCTGAATTTATCAGAGATAATTGAGATGCCATCATAAATAATTGAACCTTTTTAAATGAAGTACATTAACAGCTTATTCTGCTTGACCATAGGATGTCCAGCTTTGTTAAATTACAGTTTTCACAATGAAATCATGAAATTCAGCAAGAATGGAAAGTAGGAATTTCTCAACTTTCTGAGCAGAGTTGAGCAATGGAAGCAGAAATCAGAAATTGTCTTTCTCAATTGGAGCAATTGTACTTTTAAATCTAATCCTGAGTCATTGAAGTAGAGAGAACTTCTGGCACTATGGGTCCTCCTGGGGTTGAATGACTTTATGATTCACCTGGGGGCATAGGTCCACTTGGACCTCCTGGTGTAGAAGGGCCCCATAGACCGCCAGGTGCAGATGGACCTCAGGGGCCCCCACCCGCTGATGGGTATTCAGGATCCCTTCAATAAGTTGACTCCTTATTGAATATGATGGACTGCTTACGTGACCAATTTTACAAAGTGGCCAAGGAATGTAACTTAACCCCTGAGGGGGTAACTATTGATCCCCTCCTGTCACTTCAGTCTCTCTCTGATAAATTGGGTAATCTGGGTAAAAGAGCGAAGGACACCAAAATCCTGTTTCAGACCTTTGAATCAAAAGGTGAGATGCTCCAAGCCAAAATTGAAACCTTAGAACTTAAGTATAGTGCTCAGCAAGAGCAAATTTATGATCTATCTCATTGGTTGGATGAAAAAGTGGGGCATGTTGAATTGAATTGACAGATTGGCGAAATTTGGACTATGACTGTTGGCCCCTATCCTCCATTTTCTTCGCAAGTTTCTGATTCCAAATCTTATGTTTCTACATAATTTGAACATCCTGGAGTACATGTTTTAATGGCCAATAATCCAATCAGTTTTAATCCAGTATTAAGGACAAGTACTTTCCTGGGAAAGGCAGCATTATCTCTTTCCTCTATCTATATGAGAAGGCTCTTAGTGAGGCCTCTGATCAACAAAAAATGAATTACTTGCCTAATTGATTCAATTGATTGGCACAGGATATCATGGTACCCCATTTAATAACTTGCACTAAATTGGTCTCAGGTCAAAGAGGCGTTAATTAAAGAATTTGGAAGTTAGAAAACCTTATCCTCTCAAAAACAGGCATTTATGGGGATACAACCCTTCCATAATGAATCAAAGATTTTGCTCATCAGTTCTATTGTGAAGCCCAAGCTTAGGTGGCCTGTGGTCAGTTAAATTTGGATGATGCGATTACTGCCATTATGTCTGCTTTTACTTCCAAGACTCAGTTGCAAATATACCTTCTTAGCGCGAAGAAGAATTTCAGAAGTATATTAGACATCAAGGAGGCCTTATTAGAATTGCCCCCTCATGTTTCAGAGAAAACCCAAGTTTATGATTCTCTAAGGCCTAGTCGCCCTAAAGTTTACGCTGTGCCAGATAATACTAGAGCGATTCAGTGTAACTATTGTCACTGATATTTCCATACAGAGAGCCATTGTTTCAAGAAAGAAGCGGATGAGAAGAAGAAAAGGGATAAAACCAGTAAGATTCTTCATCTTGATAATGCTATGAGTGTGCAACAAGAACATCAAAGCCTATTAAGTATAATAAGGATGATTATTCTTCTTATTCCTTGCCCTCATTGTTAGCATCATCCTCTCAGTTTAGAAGCACAATTACCCATATTGACTTCCGAGTGAATCAAATCAATGTTAAAGCTATCATTGATTTGGGATCTCCAGTTAATGTTGTCTTGTCAAAATTTATCAAGAGGATCAAGTTAACGCCTAATATTTCCTATTAGAAGAATATGGCACTGCGGGACCTCAGAGTACTCAGTCAATTGGAGCTTTTTCATCACTCCCACTAAAAATTGGGAAGTTAACTTTTACCATCCCAGCCATTGTTCTTGACAACTTGAGTTATGACCTACTATTAGGGACTCAATTCTTGTGGGAATTTGATGGAACTATTAATTACCCTGACTCATCTTTATCTCTCTTGGGTATAGAGCTCCCTTACTTTTGTCCAAACCTGCTCATGCACCACGTCAGTTATGTTTGTTGGAGGGGTCTAAAAGGTCTTATTTTATCCAATAATATGTTGGCGACCCACGGGTAAAATTACCCCCTACCTCAGCGGATATTGAAGAGGGGATGCTTATTTTCTTCCCCAAAAATCTAATTATTCCACCAAAATCGCAGGTAATTGTTGATACTTTTTCTACATTTTTCAATTCCCAAGGACATCTATTACAAGTCCAGGGCATTTTCAACCCTTCAGTTAAAGAAATCTTGCCATGTCCTGGAATAACGGATTACGCTTATTTGAGATCATTATCTGTTTTATTGGCGAACCTTACCAATGAACCCAAGACGGTGTATCAACAACACCTTTGTTTATGTCAAATTATTCTCATATCTCACATTTATGATGTTAAACCTTTTTGGAAGTCTACAAGACTTTGGGTTGAGAAATGAGGAGAATATCCTTACTGTGGGGTCTGCTATTGGAAAACACCTCACTAGTGATCAAGAGAAACAAGTGCTTCAGTTTTTAGAAGAATACTCTGAAATCTTTGCTAAGCATACTTATATCTTTGGTAAGATGAAAGGAGTAATACATTCCTTTAAAATTGGAGATCACCTTCCTATTTGTGCCAAGCCCATTTATAAGTCTAAAGTGGAAGAAGCCCAAGTTACCAAAGAATTGCATCAATTATTGGAAGCTGAATTGTTGAGACCCTCCAATAATGCTTGGGCATCTCCGTTGCTTTTGGTTAAGAAAAATGATGGTTCTCATCGAGTAGTTATGGATTATTGATGACTGAACACTAATACTTAACAAGACAGTTATCCCTTACAATTAATCAATGATTCCCTTCAGTTGTTGGCTGGCACAACTTATTTTTGAGCAATGGATTTAGCCAGTGGATAATGGCATATTGAATTATTTCCGTATGATTGAGCTAAGTGTGCTCTAATATCCAGTGGAGGTTTATTTGAACCAACTCAGATGCCTCAAGGATTGAGTAACACAACTTTTCTTTCCAATTACTATCACTTTTAGTAATTTTGATTTGATTAAAACAGCGTAATTTGATAATCAACACCAGGCGAGATAAGTATGAACAATAAGGTAAAGAGCTGGGTGAACGCGGTAAAGGGCAGTGGACCCAGACCTGCACCGCCCAAAGGTACCAAGTGCACAGGTACAAACAAAAATCTAAGCAAAAATAAAAAACCTGAGGTTGTGCATCCCGCGGGTTTTGTCAATTTCTTAGTAAAATATTGCAGCTATTTGGAAGTATCCCAATTGCAAACACTGTTATTGGTGGAACCTGGGATATGAGTTTTCCTAGGCATAGAAACACCAACAATGTGGTAAAAGTTCAGCGAAGCCCAATAAAAAGTTTCCCACATGTGGTGTACCTTACAAACCATACTATCCGCAGAGGTTGGGTAGACCTTGGGTTCAAAACCGCGGAAGAAGCAAATGATGCAGTGAAGGTCAGATTAGTACTCGATCTTCCCAATGGACAGCAATTGGTCCTAACCAAACGCACCCGTTGGACAGAATCTAAAGACATCTTCATTTTCGACTATCTTCCAACTACACTGGCGCGCACAGTAGTTGAAAGACATCTCGAGAAGGCTTGGAAGCCTATGGAGAAATTAAAAAATTTTAAAATGCAACGATTCCAGCTGATGCTGACCCTTAGCATGGGGAAGGCAATAGCAATAATTTCACCAAACCAGGATGTAGTAGAGGATATTACAAAAATCACCCACATTGCATCCTTCAAAATTAATGGGAAAAATCCCAGCTGTTCTGTGCAACAGTGGAAAGTGCACCCTCCCATTTGAAACCACTGCCAGGCCTTTGGGCACAAGATTCATGCTTGCCCCATCAAAGAAGGCCTGAGAGAAATGGAATTCTGTGAGGAGGAAATGGGCGAAGACAACTCAGAGTACGCCAAAATCACAGATACTACACAAGCCTTCAACTGGGGAGAACATGGACAATATAAAATAATTGATCCTATTTCCCCAAAAGAACAAAAAATGGCCAAACAAGCTCACAAGCTGGCCGTGGCCAAGGCAAAGGCCTCATCAGAATCAACCATATCGCCGGAGCAGATCCAGGAAGACATGGAGGAATTTGAGTCCATGAACCAATCAGATCCCACAGATAACCATACACCCAATCTGACCAGTTCAAATTTGGTGGAACCAGATTTGGAAATGAATGCAGAAAAATTGGGGTTCAGTGCACCCCTAGAAAAAGTGGAAGTTAACCCAATCAGGAAGGAAAATCAACAATGGAATGCGAAAGAAAATAATATGGCCAATAAAAATCCACAAGTGCACTACAATAACATTTTGAAACCAAGCAAAGCCAAGAGAGGAGCGAAAACTGCGGTGATGAAAGGGGCAGAATACACCCCAACTCCTACCACGGTTATGCTCTACATAGCAGAGGTGCAGTAAAGAGCAATGTGAGCGAGGGAGTAGGGCCAGGAGGCCCTGCTAACTGCTCCTAAGGCGCATCGGGCGTCTCAGTAGAGATAGGGATGCTGAACATAGTGGGACTCAAGGCCTTAACATCCTGGGCCAAGAATTTGAGTCTCCTATGAAACCCACCTGTGGATATCCTGGCGGTGCAGGAAACCCACTGTCCACAGGGGGAGGAGGAGGCATGGGAAAAATGCTCCTCCCAACAATATTGTTTTGGTCGCTCCATTGTGGGGTGATAGTACGCGTGAACCAAAAGATTAAAATTATTAATAAAATTTTTATTCCTGGACAGCTGCATACTCACCGTAACATTCTCATGGCACACCAAAGTGCACACAATCATCAGTGCGTATGCCCCAAATGGCGCACAGGACCAAAGAGAATTTCTCACAGCCCTAACACAACTAAATTTACCAGCAAACACTTTTGTCATGGGAGACATGAACTGCTGGATTAACCCAGAAACAGACCAATGGCCATACACAACGGAGATACCACAAGGGCAAGTGGAACTTTAAGTACTAAAGGCCACCCTGGGACTATATGATCTACTGCCAAAAAGGCAATCCCTGCTACAAAACATGACACGCCCACATGTACACAATGGGACACTTGTCTCTATATCGAGGATAGACCTAATACTTGCACCAATAATTTTCTGCCACCAAATTCAAAAATCTAAAACTGAAACAATCAAATTCTCTGACCATTGGCTTGTTTCAGTGTCCTATAAACTGGCGGAACCAAGTACCCAAGCACCCAGATGGTGCAGAATACACCCAGAAAGTTTAGCCGACTTGGAATTTCAATCCTGGATGGAGGAAATATCCTCAACCCAGGATTTATAAACACCCTATTGCTCAGACCCACTAACCACATGGGAAAACTTCAAAAAATCAACAACCCAACAAATTAAACATACATAATCTAGAAGAAACAGGGCAGTTTTGGCCATTATCAAACACATTGGCTGAAATTGACCATCTAGAAAACAATGTACCAAGAACAGGATACAGCCATGGATGGTGTCGCAAATGAGCAGAGGTTTCTGCTCAGCTAAACACCCTGATCCGCGAACACCAACACCAAGTTGGAGTCCAATATAAAGGCAATAACATAAGAGGTAAAGAAACTTGCTCAATATACTCTTTCCAATGATTTCACGCCAGGAAAAATTATTAGCTTGTACACAGGTCCATCGACTGGGCAAATCCATAGTAGAAACACCCAAAGAAGTTGTGACTGAAGTACACAGGTTTTACATGAAATTGTATAAATCTGAGCTGGTCGAAATAGAAATAATCAAAAAATTCCTTAGAAGAGCACACATTGACACTGCATATTGAAATAACAATTTATTTTATTTACCCGGAGGTAAGCCAACCAGGGGACAGACATTACCGAATATATGTGAAACTAAGAGAATAACTAAGAAATATAAAAATTGGGCACCCCAGGGTACTCAAGTTACCCCTGTTGCCATCGTGACTGCCAGGTATGAGGGGGTTGGTGCACTACTCTGAGGGAGTTTCCCCGGCTATGGAGCAGGTGTGAAGGAAAGGGTCTGTGTGGAGGAACCAGAGTGGGAACCATGATTCTATGAGCGCGTTTTTTCTTGGTCTCATATATCCATAGAGCCAGGCTTGGAAGTGCTCTAGTAAGTGGACATGGAATCTGTTAATAATCCCATGAATGCTTGGGACCGTGCCCTTGAACGCATCTAATGCAATTGTGTGTATTGTCCACATTGCAATGGGTATTATTAGGGAGCGGAGGGTAGTTGGGATTGGTGACTTGATCTGGAGCACGAAGATGCTCTTTGATATCATGAATTCCTGTTCGTTTTCAATCTTGAGCAGGCATGCGACTTCCTGCCATATAGCTTTGGTTGGGGGGCATGTTTCTAAGCGGTGATGTAGGATACCTCCCCTCCACATACTGCACATGTTTTGTGGAGGGAGTTGGAGCGGTCCGCCGTCCTATAGGTCCTTCTCAAACAGCGCCAGGCGTTTGCTCTTATCCTTGGCTGTAGGAGTGGGTGGTGTGTCATTTTCCACATTGCTTTCTGTGTGGTTAAATCATAGGGAATGTCCAGCATATCTAGGTTTCTATCCTAGCTATGCTTGGGGTTGTTGCGAGCATATCCCTCTGGGGGTGGTTTTCTGGGTTTCTTAATTTGAATTGGGGGCTGGGTCGTCCCCTTCCCTGTATAGTACCCATGTTCTCTATGGTCCATCCCATATGGTGGATAGTTCGGAGGATATGTTTGAAATGAGGGGAGGTTCCATGCGGACCCATTGCAGTAGGGTGCTTGGCAAGGTATGAAAGTAGTCTGGGTGGACTATGTGGGTTGGTTAATTTGAGCGCCTGTGCAAAGTTAGTCCTTGCTGCTCTGGACCAATGTTGTTGCGGGAGGTCTGGAGCAAGGATTTCCTTTATCCAAGTACCTAGGATGTGATTAGCATGGCTCTCAAAATCTATTAGTCTCATGCCTCCGCTTGAGCGTGGGCCAAATAGTGTTTCCATCCGTATAGGAAGTTGAAATAACAATTTAATTAACCTAATATCGCGCAAGGAATTATGGGAAGTAGTACGCGGTGCACCAAGAGGGAAATGCCCTGGACCTGATGGGATTCCCTATGAATTTTATAATAAAATATTTTACTAACATCTCTAACATTCTTCTAGCTTCAATGAACAAGTGTATTTTGGAAACATGTCTCCTACCTGGAGGCAAAGAAGCATACACGGTCACATTATTCAAGAAAGGAGACAGATTAGATCTATCCAACTGGCGCCCAATTTCCCTAACCAATACAGATACAAAAACATTTAACAAAATTTATGGCTAAACAACTAGGAGAAATTGCAACTGATGCGATATCCCCATCACAATATATAGTGTCCCAAGGAGATCCATATGGGATAACATCCACTCAGTTTCAAATGTCTGCTAGTCCAAAACCTCTGGAGCACTTGTCTTTTTAGACCAACAAAAGGCATATAACAGGGTGAACTGGACCTATCTTAGAGCCTGCCTTCAAAAATTCAAGCTTCCAAATAGATTCATAAACTGGGTAATGTTGTTTACAGAGTCTGCAACCATGGCTGTGCGGGGAGCAGGCTTCTTAACCAACCCATTCATCCCACAGAGAGGACTAAAAAAGGAGACCCCTTAAGCCCTCTACTCTACAACTTTATCTTGGACCCTCTAATCTGAAATACAAACACACTACTCAAAGGAATCAAAGTCAAGGGCCAACCACCAGTTAAAATGATGGCCTTTGCTGATGATTGCGTGGTGGGCATATCTAACAATCAAGACGCTTGAAGAATTGAGAAGATAATTCAAGACTATTCAGCCATAAGTAACGCATCACTTAACACTGAGAAAACGGAAATTATACTCCTGGGAAAATATCAGACCCAGTGGATGCCATCTACACAGGGCCTACAAGCTAGTACATCAAGACTCCTGACCAGACATAGGAGGCGAAAATTAGCAAAAAACTCACTAAAACTTCCATTCTTCACCAAGCCAACAGCTGGCCCTGTTCGTCACTTGGGAGTATGGTTGGAAGCAGGAGGATACGCTTACTCCATGATGGAAAATCAATTATTAGACTAAATAACAAAACGCATTGCCTCCTTACATGGACAACAAACAGGTCTAACAGGAGGGGTCACAGTAGCCAACTCGATGATTCTATCAATCATATGGTTCATGGCCCAAGCAATCACTTTTTCACCACCTTTCTTCAACACAGTCCACGCCTTATTAAAAGGATGGCTATGGTCCAACAACAACCACCTGTACGCCTTGAAACCCTATTTGGCTCTAAAAGGAACGGAGTTATGGGGCTTACTAATTACGTAGAGCAAGCAACCCATATACTGGGATCCTGGATAGCTCAGGTGACTAGCCCAGATCTTCCAGATACACACTGGGCCAGAACAGCAAGATATAACTTCACACGAGCACTACAATTAAGAGACCCAGATACCTGAACACATTAATCAAGTATCTGGCATCTCATCCCACAGCTGCAGGACCACATGGCACTCTTTCACACTTCAAATGAATACTCCTAGCCTTGAGAAAAGCGACATTGAGGATTCATATAAACGATCAAACCAGTCACCAAGGATGCCCAAGGCTAACTCACAGACAGGAGATCAACGAGCAAATAGTCACAGACAATATAATAAGCAAAAGCCCAAATACCATAGCGAGGATAGATTACCTGGACCATATGGACATACCCTACAACCTGGAGACTCAAGAAGAGTATGGAGATACACACATCACCCTCTACTCCAACCCAGGATAAGAGCACATGTATGGAGGTGTATGAGGAGAGTATACTGAACAGCTGAACGGTCAAATGCCATTCAAACCTCATGTGCAATATGTGGTCAGTATGGAAGCCTAGCCCACCATTTAGAACAATGCCCAACATCAGTAACTGTATGGAAAGAGGCCATGCGCCTTTTCCGCCAAGAAAACGGACATCCAATCAGCCTAGAAAGGAACATGTTCGCTATAAACATGGACTCTCCTATCAACTTATCTCTCAGGGCGCTAATGTTAGCAATAGCACTATGGATGATACATACAATGTTACTGGAATCGTTTACAGAAGTAACGCCAACAATCCAAGAAGCCATTCATCGCTTCCACAGCCATATATTGGAACATTTCCAAGCATGGCTGTTTGGACATATGACCCCCCATAACAGAAGAAAAAACAACACATGGTTCCCCATATGGATCCTAAATTTGAAGCCTTTCCTTCACACATGTTGCATCCAAGAATAAGCCAACATAACCCCCCTCCCTACCGTCCTAATCTTGGTGATTTTGGAGACAAGAGGTGCTTTGAACCCTCTAGGGTGTCTTTAATTATCAAATTTTATTAGTTTTCTCACTACATCAGAAGTGCTTGTCCCCTGGTCGACCTTCCCCAAATAAATAAAATTGAGTAACGCCCCAGCAACTTTCCAACGGGCCATGGATGTTATGCTATGGGACCTAAAGCTTAATCGTGTTCTGGTATATCTTGATGATATTACTGTAGATTCCAAAACTTTTACCAAACATTTGGGTCATCTAAAAGAACTTTTCAAGCAAATTTGAAGCTCCTCCTTAAAGCTCAAACCTCTAAATGTTCATTCTTTATAATGAAATGGAGTTTTTAGGACATCAAGTATCAGCCAAAGGAATTCGACCCATCACAAATAAAGTTCAAGCTATCCATCAAATGCCTCCTCCTACATCTCTGCGGGATATTCAAGTCTTTATTGGTATGGTTGGGTATTATCAGGAATTTGTGCTCATTTTTTTTGATATGGCTGAACCATTATTCTATCTATTACAAAAAGGAGTGTCCTTTGAGCGGAGTTCAGCTCAGGAACAGTGATTAAATTCCCTGCGAAATGTCTTGACTAAGCCACCTTTTTTAATTCATTCTCACTTCTATAAGCCTTTCTTATTACATACAGATGCAAGCAATGTCGCTATTAGGGCTATCTTATCTCAGTGTGATGAAGAGCATAAAGACCACCCCATTGTATACTATAGAAAAACTTTGTCCAAAGCTGAACTAAATTACAGTGTCACTGAGTGAGAGTGTTTGGCCGTAATTCTAGCTATCAAACAATTCCGTCCCTTCTTATATAATAATCATTTTACTATTATTACCGACCATTCTTCTTTAAGATGGTTGCAGAATATGAAGGATCCTGATGAGAGATTGGCTCGTTGGGACTTAAGATTTCAAAGTTACGATTTTTCCATTGTTCATTATTCAGGTGCTTAACATCAGAATGCTGATGGCTTGTCTTGAATGCCTATTTTGACTTTGAAAGTGGAGAAGGAAGAACGGTTATATAACCTTATTGGACGGCCTGAGTTTTGGGATTGAGAGTCCAAAGAAGATTGTGACTATTTAAAGTCTATAACTAAAGATACTATGATTCAGAGGGAGCTTTATATAAGAAGGTTAAAACAAAGTGGTTACCCTTTTTATACCCAACCTCAAGATTTCAGGCTGTCATGGAAGGGCATGAGCAAGTAGACCACAGTGGGTTAAAGAAAACTCAAGAATGGTTGAAAACCTGATATTATTGGGATAATATGACAAATTCATCTGAGAGACCATTAACTCATGCCTTATTTGTAAAAGTCATGGAAGTACAAACCCAACCTATCAGCATCAAGTTATTCCCCCAACTAAAGCGTTTGAAGTGGTAAGCATTGATGTGGTAGGTCCTTTTCCTCGAGGATTACATGGCCACCAGTATATTATTATGTCTGTCGACCATTTAACTAAATGGGTTACGGCCATTTCTATTGACACCACCTCAGCCTAGACTACGGCGTTATTCCTTTACCAACACATAATCTCTCAACATGGGTGTCCCAAGGTTCTTATGTCGGATAATGGGACTAACTTTACCTCACAACTTGTACAGGAATTGTCTAAATTATTCAACACTGCCAACAATTTGCTTTTCCATACAATCCCTCCACAAATGGGGCCATCAAACGATTCAAGGGAACTATAGTTTCAATCTTAAGAAAGATGGCTTCTACTGATCCATTTTAATAGAATTTTTATTTACCTAGCACCTTATTTGCATATTGGATAAGCTATCATCAAATTATTAAGATGTCGCCTTTCAAATGCCTATATGCGAGATCCCTCCATCCCTTCTAGTGTCCAAGCCATACTTGAAGAAAGCATACCAGAAAACTATGATCTAATTTTGAGAAATCTGGAAGATGAGATTATTTGTCTTCAAGCTCAAGCTATGAAATCGATTGAAGTAAACACTCAAAGAGAGACTCAAAGAGACAATCAACATAAACCCGCCTTACCTGACTACCAAATCAGAGATTATATGATGTATTGACACTCTCAGCATGGTGGATGAACTGAAAAGTTAGGAACCAACTGGTCTGGTCCTTATCAAGTTATATTTCAAAAAGGAGTAGAGTATTCGCTTGTTCATGTTGATAATGGATAGTGATCAATTGTATTCACCCTAGGTTTTTAAGGATTCACCCTCCACCACAATCAAATCTTGAGGGGGAAGTGTCAGGATTTCACTGAATTCTCTTGTCTTTGGAGATTCTACTACATTGATTCCTCCAACAACATCGGAAGGAGAGCTTAATCTATCTCAATCTATCAAGGTTGATAAGAATGATCAGCTTCATCCCAATCAATTAATTGAAGATTTGATCGCATGACAATTAGTTATCCCTGATAGATTATGAACCAAATCAAAACCTATAACCATCCCATACTTTTGTTGATAAATAATTAGGTTAATTTTTAACCTATTTTTATTTTAGTTTATCGCTGTTTGGAAAATTCACTAAAAGTAACTTCAAGAGAAAACCTGCCCCATAGAAAGTGTAATTAAAAACTTACAGAACCACCACTTTATTAATATTTAGAATATGCATAGTGTTCTACTCTATCTTAATCAGTGAAACACAACCTTACGTTATATCTAAATATCAAAGAAGCGATCATGTAGATTCCTGCTGATCTGTTTAAATCAACTAGGCCACCCTGTTCTAATAAGCCTTGGCCTCAAGTATTAGTGGTAATGCCCCAGAATCGCCTACAACTGAGTTGTTTTTCATTTTTTACAAGAATAACAACCACACCATGAACTTCTGCCATCAATTTCGCCAGAAATAAGGCAGCAAAAGTTCAGTCAGCAAAGGCAAGAGGCCCTTTCTTCTGACAAAACTCTAGTGCCTCTACCTTCTAGATCTATGCCCAGTACATAGGGTTTTTTTGTGTTAGCTGCTCCTGCAGAAATCTAAGTACCTCTTGATATTAAAGGAATTAAAGACCTTTATCTTTCTTATTTTTATATTGGTCATTACCCAATTTAATTTTTACCGTCAACTCCTCCAGTTTGAGTCAAACATTAGCTGACAAAACATTCAAACACATTGAAAACCCAGAGCTTGACCAAGGAAAAATCATCTGCTTACCTCACTACAGTTACCTAACAAAAAACATATTTTCCATTAATTATCAATTCAGATCTTTAGTGGTATGAGTAGAGGTAGTTATCCACAAGGTTAAAGTCCTGTCTATAATTGATACTGGATCATTGGCCAACGTTATGTCTTTTCAGCTTATACAGAAGATCAAGTTGGCTTCAGACTGATGTATAACGCTGAATATGGGACATCAGAATATCATACTACTAAGAATATTGGGGCACATAATGCCTTACCCCTCCAATTTGGAATAACTATTTATTTCTGCCCCTCACTATCACATTATAATACAATAACTACAAATAGCATATTGGAGTACAATTAATTTTGGAGTTCGACTAGATTCTTTTTAAAATATATTTATTTGAGGTGGGCTGACCTGGGGATGATACCGCACCAATTAATGGAAAATTGAATGAATGGTAAAGGAGGATAAAATCCAGAAATCTTATATGTGCGGCGTATGATAGGCCAAGAACTATATGGACCGCCTTTGCTATTCACTATCTTGGTTTGGGGCATTGGTGCGCAACGCCAACACGATCATAATTGTCCCCTACCCATAGTTCCTGTACCGGAATTGAACTCAGGGAGGCAGCAGTAGAGGTCCCTATTCTACCACTGGGGTATCCTCCCTTTTCAACTATATTCTTTTTTATAAGAAGATATACCTCACTCTTAGGATATTGGATACCATTTATATATGATCACCCAATAAAGAATAAAGCGTCCCAAAATTTGAACCTGCCTTGTTTAATATCCCACCACTATTTGAAAAGTATAATAAAAACATGGGGTGTAAAACTAAGTACCCCCTGAGGCGGTGGATGCTGAGGACAAGATACTCTTATATGCCCCCAGCCCTTTAATATATAACCTAGTTCTCAAATTATTATTGATTCAGGAATTAAGATTTACATTAATTTCAACCAAGTTCTGGAGCTTTAAGGACTTCCTAACCCTTCTATCAAAGAAGCTTTGTTCTGTCCTGGATTTTTAGACCCCGCCTACAGGAAATCTATATTCATTTTATTAGGGAATTTAATAAATCAGACCCTAAATGTTCCTTGACATTCCCTTATTGCCTATTCAAAACTTTTCCCTATTGAAAATATCTCATATATAAGCGGTTTCTGTTCTCTACAAAATTAAGAAATTGATCCCCTACCCACAATAACTTTGGTCAAAGTAAGATTGGGGACAGACTCACTCCCAATGTTTTTAAAATGTAGAAGCCCACTTTGAGGAGTATAGCAATACCATTTCATTGGGCTCAGGTGACTACGGTGATATTTCAGGAGTAAATCAAAAAGTCAAAGCTGAGGATCATCCCCCATCCAAAAATTTGAGCTTACTAAAAATCTAAAGTCAAGGAAGTTCAAGTTGCCCTGTAACTAAACCAACTGTTAGAATTAAGGCTACTTGTGCCATCCAAAAGCCTGTGGGCTTCTTACTTTTTAAAAAATCATAAAAAAGATGGCTGGCACCAAGCTGTTATAGATTACCAACTAAATTCTCTTAAACGGGAAAGTAATTATCCTTTACGTAAATTATACGATTCCTTATATTTAATTTCAGGATCACATTATTTTATGGCAAAGGACCTCACCAGTGAGTATTTGCATATTGACTTATCCCATAAGACCACAAAAATGCATACTCATTTCTAGTGAAGGAATATTTGAGCCTACTTGAATTCCCTGGGGTTATGAAACGCCTCTCTCACCTTCCAAAGAGCCATGGACGGTCTATTAGGTAATCTAAAACGCTCTTGTGTACTTTTTTTATCTCAACTTATAACCGTTTTTTGCAAATTTTTACTGAACACCTGACACACACTAAGGGAGGTTTACAGCGATTATACAAAGTTTACCTAAAGCATAAACCACCCAAATGATCCTATTTTTAAAAAAGGACTTTTTGGGCCATAAGGTAACTAAGGATGGGTATCCATGATGGACAACAAAGTTACGGCCATTTTTAAGATATCACCCCTAGACTCTAAGTGATCTACAGTTTTTTTAGGTATGGTAGAATTTTATTGCCAGTTTATTTTACACTTTGATGACACCTCTGAGCCTTTAGTTTTTGTTGAAGAAAGGAATATTCTTCCAGTGGAGATAGGAGCAACAATAAAAAAGAAAACCCCCCTTGGGTTGGGACCATCTAGTACTAAAAAAAGAGATAGGAGCAACAACAGGCCTTTGACCTATTACGCTTAGCTCTATCCCACTCTCCTGTACTTTTGCATCCCAAATTTTGGCAAACCATATTTAATCTTTACTGATGCTTGCAAAATAGCTATAAAAGTTATATTATCCCCAGCATGACAAAAACTTAGTGGATCATCCCATTGCTTATTATAACAAAACCCTTTTAAAAGCCAGATACAATTATAGTGTTATAGAGTGAGAGTGTTTGGTACTACTAGCAATTAAGCATTTCCAACCTTATTTATATGAAAATCATATTTACCATAATTACTGACCATGCTTTGTTTCAATAGCTTCAATAGATGAATGATCCTGACGGGAGATTATCCTGATGGGCTTTAAAAATTTTATTTTATTTGACCGAGACAAGCCAACTAGTGGAAATACAATATCAAAACTAATATTCTAAAACTAAACTGACTAAAAATTAAAACGTGAATTGACCGCCCTTTTTGGGCAGCGAAACATAAAAAGACCTAAAAAAACCTACCAATTGGCACAGCAGTGAACTGCTTATCCCATCATGGCGAAGGGGGAGGGGGATCAGGTGGGTCATCCTCAGGCTCAGCATTGAAGAGGCGGATCAATGCTGAGAGCAGGGGGTTGGGGCATCCCTGGGATGAGGGTTTAGGTGAAGTATTATGTCATTTTGATCGGAAATTTGGGCCTGGATTAAAGCCTCTATGAGTTTGGCAATGTGGTGTTCAGCCTAGATGTGGCATCGTGAAGTTTTTCAATTTTGAAGTATTGAGACTTGTGGTGCGTGTGGATGTGTAAAATTATGCCATTTCTGCGACATGCTTGACAGTGGTGGTGGAAGTTTCATATAGTTGTTAAATTTCCTCTTTTATGGTAGGAGGAAAGTTGTAGGTGAATGATGGATAATGCCCTTTTTGAATCCTTTGACAAATTTTACACAATTTTGCAAATATGGGGATTATTGGGATAGACCAACGCTCCTCAGCAAGCTGGTGGTCACTTTGGAAAAAGGAGGCTTTGGGTTTGCAGACATATTGGTTGGTTGGGGCTGGGGCATCAAAGTCTGAATTCAGATAAGGTGTTAAATCAAATAATTGATTTGGTGGTGGGACAATTTCACCTGATTTGGTTAAAACATCCAACAATTTCCAGAGATTTTGGTTGATTTTGGGAAGATTGGGTTGTAGGTGATTTTGGTTAGGCAGGTTTTGGGGTGGGAGATCTTCTGGATTGAACATGGGTCCAATCCTGCTCCCAATTGGTTGGCATGGGTGTGCATTGGCTAGCTTGGGCTTGAGGTGCTAGATTTTGTTTCTGATTTGAGCTCATGGCCTGTGGGGATGAAGGCAGCCGAAATCCCCACTCAAACGCTGTTGGTGTGGCCTCATGAGTGGAGTTGGCCATGTTTGCAGGGCATGAATTATATTGGCATGCCTTTTTGGTGTGGTCCAATTCATAGCAGAGGGGCAAATTGTGCGATCACTATTGGTGCGAGCCCAAAAGAAGTGGTCAGGTCCCAATGGGATACAGGCATGTGGTGGGATATGCTGGGCCATGTTCAGCTGGTGGGGTAATGGTGGCCATTGCCCAAGGTGCCACAAGGCGTTAAGCACCACTTGTGACAATAAATTAGAGGATCGGATTTTCACCATATGTGGACAACCATCACATCAACTCCACATAAAGTGTTTGAGAAGGAAGGTTTGAGGGGAGGTTTGCAAAGGTCACCACAAGTGTGGTGTCCTCTGGGAAGCGTGTTCAGGTGGTGGTAATGGGGGTATTTTTAGAAAATTAGTGATGTAGATGCTGCAGTGACTGCATCCTCTTTGGTGGGTAATTCAATATTGAAATAGCCCTTGTAAGGGCGGAAGTTAAAACCCTGCCTGTGCAAAGTTGCCGTTGCTAGCTCAATTATCACTTTGTCAGTGTATGGGAAGAGGCATCCATACTTGATGCGGAGGCAAAAGTGAATATTGAATTGAGGTAGGGCTAGGGGTGGGGGAGGTTTGGGTGGGCTCAAGGAGGAGTGCTAAGTCCCTTGGAGGGACATAGCAACCAGGATGCATTTGGCCAACTAGACAATCCAGTCCACACACATTTGCCTGCTGGGCGGTAAACGCTAGCAGGTGGAGCACTGCTGCCCCATACTGGGGCAGCAGGTGATGGATCTGAGGACATAAACTGGGAAATTGATGTGGTGAGGTAGTGGTGGAAAATCAACTTTTTTTCTAAAATTTGCTCAAAATTGATGTCGAGTGGAAAGAAAAAAGATCTGGGCTTTAAAACTTTAAAACTACTATTTAATCATTATTTATCATCCAGGTTATATACACCAAAATGTAATTCGTCTATCTAGGCTACCCATATAACTTTAACTGAACCTGAGGAATATTTTTCTTATTTTTTTAACCCAACCACATTTATGAAAAATGAGTTCCTGACTATTCAAAAAGTATTAGCAGAAAGGTCAGCAAATATACAGGACAAAATGGTATCCATTACAAACTCATGTCACAAAAATAATACCCTACATTTGACCTTCAGCTCACACAGATGTTATAACAGAGGGTCATCTGCAAGTTGGCCATGGAGTATTCAGAAAACTCACAAGTGGCTCAAGTCCCAATGTTAGTGGGAAGGGAACTCGTCTCAATTTAAGATGTAATAGAGTCCTGCCTGGTATATAAAAGCCAAGGTTACTTAACTCTTAACCACATCCAGTGGCTCCATCCTATGAATCCTTCCATACTATAATTATTGACATTGTGTATCCATTCCCTTGAGCATCTAATGGCCATAAAAGTTCCTCAATCTGCTATTGATTATTTAACTAAATAAATCAAAGCTATATCCATACCCTCTGCTTTGGAAAAAGCTACCGCTATGTTCCTATATAATTAAATTATCACCCAAAATAGGTGCCCTAACATAATTCTCACTGATAATAGTCAGATGTTTGATTATCGCAGGTTAATGAATTAACAAAGATAATGGGGTCCACTCCGGTGTTTTCTTCTCCTTACATGCAATGATAAGAATTGTAGAGCGTGTAATGGGTACATAAAGCTCAACACTCTGGAAAATGGCCTCAACTGACCCTCTACATTGGCTTCAATATCTACCTAGTCCAACTCTTGCCTATTAAATAAGCTATCATCTTATTTTCAAGATGTCTCCTTTCCAAGTTCATATGGAAGGAATCTTTAACTGCCCTCTATAATACAAGCCATTATAGATCAAGCCTCCCAAAAGCCCTTTGGAATTACTATGTGAAGTATTACTAATGATATTATCCGGCTTCAGGCCTGGGCTTCTGAAAAGTTGTCTAATACCACTGTAATGGGCAGAAATTCCCAATTTCCAACTGCCATATAGTAAAAAGATTCTTTGGCGCACTGACAAGCAACCAAAGCAGCCTAACCAAGTAGGGAGAGGTTTGGGGCACTGACAGCGCCAAACATTGCCTACTACTAGTTGGTTATGCAAGGTCCTCTGGGAAATTGGTCTGATCCAACCCACTTAGAAAAGCTCCATAATGATTAGACACCTGAAAAGACCAACAGGTAAGCGAGGTATCCAAACCCCAAAACAACCTTTAATTTTTTATTCAGTATAATATTAATGACCCGCTGACAAGAGCTCATCTGGGGAGCAACCAACATTGTTTTACAAAAAGGGAATGATAAGGTTAGAATTCTGAAGTGAACTTCATAATGGGCAGGCACGCCTTATAAAGGCTGCCCCTCAGGGGCCTCACCCAAGTCATTGATTAGGCTCATAAAATCCTAATCTACAATTCAGGCGAGGCACAACCCAGCGCCCAAAATGACTGAGCCAAAAACATTTTTAAAACGAATCAACTCAGATTCAGAAACTCTGAATCCAAGTAGATATGTAACAATCAAGCTGAACTCAATCGTTACAAAGGTAAACTGGTGTCCCCAATTACTTATAATTTCTTGGGGGACCCCATGAAGCGCAAACACATGGGTGACAAAGAGCCTAGCCATCTCAGCCACGGTTGTTGTAGTTATGCAAGGAATAAAGTTGGCAAAATTCATAAAACAGTCCACCACTACCATGATGGCATCATAACCATCAGAGACAGGTTATTCCACTATGAAATCCACTGACATGGAAGTCCAGGGCCCTTCAGCCTTTTAATTGGTACCAACAACCCTGCTAGTGGTTGTCAATTTGGTTTTATTTGATTGCAGATCAGTAACTATTTACAATACATGCCAACCTGGTGGGTATGCCCTTCCAATTGTATGTGCGTCAAATTAGCTCCAAAGTCTTCGCCTTTCCAGGAAGACCAACGGTGATTCCGTCATGATGGTCCCAGATGATTTCCAGGCGAAGTGGTCCAGTAGGAACCCATAGGAGCCCTGGAAGCACACCATCTCATCCTTTACATGATAACCCCTGGATAGATCCTCCTGGTTCAGTGCACTCTTGACAAGGACCATAGTATATTCAGCTGACAAAAGCTGAGAAAGAACTACCCTTCTGATCATACCGTATTCCTTCGCATTTTACAAAGGATTGAAAGCTAGCCCATGGGCCAAGGAAGAGGGAGGTTGAGACACAATATTACCCGGGGAATCATTAACTGGGTATTATGCACCTACACCTCCTTTAAATTAGGAGTTAAAGCAGGGTAATGGCTCAAAGCATCCGCCAACCCATTCTCCTTGCCCTTAGTAAAACTATAAGAAAATGCAAATTGGGCAAGGGTCTCATGCTAATGGGTATGCCATGGAGTTAAGACATGAGATTTGATGTAGTACAGCAAGGCATGGTGATCTGTACATATGCAGAAGGTTGGGAAGAGCCATGCAGGTGATGACGCCAATAAGTCAACGCCTCCACCACTTCTAATAACTCTTTGTCATAAACATCGTAGTTTAATTCAGGCAAAGACATCTTCCTAGAAAATATCCCACTGGATGCTCTATTACATCTTCACCTACTTGTAATAAAGCAGCTGCTATGGCGAAGTTGGAGGCATCAGTAGACACAATGAACTTCTTCTCAGAATCAATATGGAGAAGGACGGACGTGGACAACAGGGTGCACTTTACTGCTTGGATAGCATCTTCCAAAACGGGGACCACTGAAGCACTTTTGCCCCACCCACCTTATACAAGGGCGCTGCCACTTCAAAAAAATCTGCTGTGAACTTCTTTAGGAACACTCTCTTTCTGCTCAGCATATTTTTCCGAGAAATTTACATGGTTAATTAAAAAGTAAATCCTAATCGCCTGACATAGTTTCGCTCTGATGTCATCAGACCCCCCGCTGGCTGCCCCAGTGTGGGGCAGCCAGAAAACTCCCCTACTGTTTTCCGTCTGACAGAAAAAGCGCTCAGACTGGCTTGCCCAGTCACACCAAACCCCTGGGATGATTCGTTCCTCCCAATGATCTCAACGCCCACCTTGCTCAAACCCAAGCAGTACCCTGCTGCCCACTGGTGCTCCCCCAGAGCAACATGCGTTTTGGCCTTCAGGTCGAATATGGGAACTTTTTCCCCTACCACAACCAAGCCATTATTTAAGTGGCTCAGGCAGTGATGAGTCCCGCCAGTTCTATTGACTTCAGCCCCTATAAGGGGTACTTTGATCTTGGCTTCACATGTGAAGCCAATTCCACCACAGCGTCAAGTGTGCCCCTGTTTTTCAGGGTACCCCTCTCCCCACCACATGGACCCAGCTCCCAGCGGATACCACTTTGGTGGTCCAATTTTCTGGTTTGCCCACCCACCTTACCCCTAAAGAGCTCTACCAGGAGCTGATGGAAGGTTTGGAAGCCTATGGCTCCAACCACATCCTGCAATGTCTGGTCCCAAATGGGGCCACACGCCTAGCTGGGCCTCAGATGTACGCCACAATCAGCTTCAATTCAAGTAAAATTTTCCTATCAATCCCCCCCACGCTGTTATCTCCTCCACCCCCAACCATCCGTTCTGGGCCCACATCAAGGGTGGATGGACAATAACTCCAATATGATTCAAGTTGAACCACTTGAAATGCAAATGCCCATCCCTGGCTGCTTCTGATGGCGTTGTTTTTTCATCCTCCAGCATCCATTCTGCCACCCATCCTGAGCCACCTTTGATATGGGGCGCGATACTACCTCCCCATCCCCAAAGCCTGTTGCTGCAGCTGCATCTGCAACCACCAATCAGCCTCCTCCTCACCCCAGTTACATGAACGCTCCATCCAATCAAACACAAGATTGGACACCAGTTCAATCCCATGCATCCTCCAACGAACCAATCAAACTACAGGAATATGCTGACTCCCCAATTCAAGTCAACCAAAATCCTTGGGACTTATTGGCCAAAATCAATGCGTATGGGAATAAAATTGAGAACTGTAATAATCAAATTGAGCAGTTTGTGTATATTGACAACTTCGAAGAACTACCCCTTCACTTATACGCCCCCAGCAAAATGCCAAAACGTTCCAAAGTGACCACCAGCTGGATGTCAAATCAATGACCAAACCAGATTGTTGCCCTTTCTGCAAAGCTGCCGCCAAATCAGTGGCGATGTTCACAGGAGGAATCCCTCCTCCCAATATTCCCTCCAAAGCCAATAAGGTACAAAAAGACATGCTGATCGAAGCCCACAAAGAAGCCAATGACGCCATTCAGCATGTGCCAGAGGTAGCGCGGAATCCCAAATCAAAGATTACCTGCACCAATATTGCCACATTCAAAAAACTGCCAGATGCACACATGAAAGCTGAACTAACTTTAACAAATTACATTGGAACCCTTATATAGCAGATGTCTTAATACTACACCAATTTCAGAAAATATAGCTCCACATCCCACTGACGCCCTGACGCCCCTGCTCTCCGCCATAGCCCGTACCATTCTTTGAAATGAAGATGGTATTGAGGATGAGCTCCCTGATCCCCCTCCCCTTCCGCCATGGAGAGATAAGTGGTTTCCGCTGTCCCATCTGGTTGGTTGAGTTCACATTATGTGTGTGTGTTGTCCGCTCATTTTGGGCGGTTGATTCATTTTATTTGGTGGGGATTTTATTTTAGGTTTTAAGTTTTGGTAATGTCCGTCTCCTGGTCAGCTTACCTCAGTTCAATAAAACTTCTTGAGTAACATATACGTCCCCAAAAAGCTCTTCAATTCATTAATCAAAGTTGGGTTAGATCACTCACAAATTGCCTTCTCCTTTTCTGGAGTTATCATGTGTCCTTTATCAAACACGAAGTTGCCTAGAAGGGTGACCTGAAACTTGAAGAATTCACACTTATTGATCTTCAGCGTAAGGTTGGATGCCTTTAAATGCTTTACAACTTGCCAAAGGTGTACTGCATGGAACTCCTGATCAGGGGAAAACACCAGAATATCATGAATATAAGCAACCGCGCATACCTCCAGCAGGTTTAAAAGCTGCATCAAAATGGCGTTAAAAGATCAAAGTGACATTCTTAAGCCCAAAGGGCATGACCAGAAATTGTAAAATTCCTTCTCTGGTCCAGAATGTGGTTAACCACTCTTGGCCCTTCTTAATCCAGATCTGATTGATCAAAATTTAGCAATCCAGTTTGGAGAAGACTTTTGCCTTCTCCACATAGCGTGAAATCTGTGACACCAAAGGAATGGTATGTAAATCTGGTACAGTAACATTGTTTAGGTTCCCATAATCTACAAAAGGGCATAAAGTTCTATCAGCTTTTTCCATGAAGAGAAGTGGGGAGCATACTGGGGAGGTACAACGAAAAATTGCGCCTTTAGCTAACTGCTCCTTAACCCACACAAAATGCTTCTTCCTCCTGTATGGTCAAAGGGTGAATCAGGGAAGATATATGCATGAGATCAACTGTGAGCTTGAACTTGCAATCAAACTCTGAATGAGCGAGTAGTACTTTGGCTGAGACCCATAAAATGAAGATTTCAGACCCTCCAAACAGGAGGGTAAAGGTACCTCCAGTGAGGGCTTCAACAATGGAGCAAGATGGAGAGTGTGGATATTGGGCCAGTGGGTCAAATCGCCCTAAAAGTTAGCCTCTGACAGAGGACAATTAATGTACAACCATTTTTTAATGTTAAGAATAGGGCATTATCTCTCAAATTGGTCCTGACGTCAAACTTTCGCCACCATTTCACTTCCAAAATAACGGGATATAAAAGGTTTTTATTTATTCAAGGTAAGCCAACTAGGGGATGGACATTACCAAAACTAAAAACTAAAACCTAACATAACTAACCAATTCAAACAAAACGCCCAAAGTGAGCGGATTGAATGATACACACCAAACGAAAACAACCAACTAGGTGGGGCAGCGGAAAACTGACTATCTGACCATGGCAGAAGGGGAGGGAGGATTGGTGTCTCATCTTTGACAGCAGATTCCTCATCCCAGAGTAGGGCATGGGTTAAGGAGGAGAGCAAGGGCGTCGGGGGATCAGCAGAATGTGGTTCAATCTCATGATAATTGGTATCTTATGGAAATTACCAGCTAAAAGATGGCGCTGATATACTTGGCTAAAGCTTTTTTGGCTTTAATGCGGGTGTTTGGGAGTTTAATGAATGTGGTAATATTGGTTTAGGTAATCTTAGCTTTGTGGATTCCATGCTACAAATACCATGTTCTGGATAGCGTCGTTGACATCTTTATGTTCTTAACTCATCGTATTCTTAGTTTTTGTGGTGAGAGTTGAGGTGATAACAGGAGAGGGAATACCTCCTGTGAGAATCGCCACTGATTTGACAACAGCTTTGTGGAGGGGACAACAGTCTGGCGTAACAGCTGCTTTGACTGCAAGCTAGTTATCACTGAAAAATGGTTTGGCGTCTGGCTGTGGGGCATATAAAAAAGGAGGTATTTGGCGTCCCATTCTGAATTAATAAACTGCTCAATTTTTAGAGATGGTTCTTCAATGAATTACCTAATTTGTCAATTTCAGCCAATAACTCCCATGGTTTCTGGTTGAATTGAATTGGGGATCGGCGTATGGCTGAGGTTTGGTTGGTTTGTTGGAGGATGCATGGGAGTGAACTGGGGTCCAAGCTGGTGCTTGTATGGAGGGAGCATGTGTGGAATTGGGACGAGGAGAAGGCTGATTAGTGTGTGCAGGCGCAGCTGCAGCAAAAAGGCTTTGGGGGATGGGAAGGTAGGATCATACCCCATACCAAAACTGGCGCAGGGTGGGTGGTGGGTTGGAGGCCAGCAGACAAAAAAATCAGAGCTTTCAGAAGCATATAAGGAAGGCACTTGCATTTCAAGTGGTCCAACTCAAAACAGAATGGATAGATCGTCTGCCCGCCCTCAAGACAGGCTGAAACAGATGGTCAGAGGCAGAAGGAATGACAGCATGAGGGGGAATTGACAAGGCAATTTTACTAAATTCAGGGCTGATTGTGGCATATGCCTGAGGCCCATCAAGGTGTGTGGCCCCATTTGGGACCACAAATTGTGAAATGGGGTTGGAGCCATAGGCTGCCAAACCATCCATTAGCCCTGGTGGAGCACCGCAGGGGGGGCAAACCAGCGAACTGAACCACCAAAGCGGTATTGACTGGGTACCAGTTCTGAATTGTGGGGAAAGGGTACACTGGAAAACCAGGGGCACAGTTCCCACAGTGGCAGCGTCAGTTTCACAGGTGAAGCCAAGATTGAAATACCCCTTATAGGGATGGAAATCAATAAAACTGGCAGAAATCATCACCACCTGAGCCATTTCAATAATGGCTTGGTCATGGTAAGAAAATTATTCTCCCATAATTGACCCTAAGGCTGAAATGCATGTTTCTCCGGGTGAGCACCAGGGGGCAACGAGGCACTAATTGGGTACAAGCGAGGTGGGCGTTGAGATCTTTGGGAGGAACGAATTATCCCAGGGGCTTGGTATGACAGAGCAAGCCAGTCCGAGCACATTTTCCCGCTGGATGGAAAATGGTGGAGGGAGTTTCGCTGCTGCTCCACACTGGAGCAGCTAGCGAGGAATATGAGAAAATTGGAGTGAGACTACAGTGGGCGATTAAAAATCCTCCTTTTTCTGTAAGGTTTGCTTGGAAAGTTATGCTGAGTGGAAAGAGAGTGATATGGTATAAAAGGTTTTTGATTACTTGGAAATAGTCCGTCAAAATTGCTTGCCCACTTGATAATCCACTAAAACTAGTACCTTCAGGGTGGGAATACCTTGAGAAGCCCCTCCCTAACCAAACCTCCTGGTAGGTAACTAAGCTCAAGGTAGTCGACTAGGTCTTGGTCTACAAACTTCTCAGAGGCTCCAGTATCCACCAGGATAGTAGTGGTAATTTTACCTGAAGGGATAAAAGATAGCAGTTAACAAAAAATATCTAGAATGATCTTTATTTGTAGCGGACAGCGCCAACACTTCATCACTAAACTCTTCTTTAGTGTCTAACATGCTCTGAGGGTACATTCCTGCATCAAAGAATGAAGAGGGATATTTGTTCACTCTTACTACTGAGGTCACATATTCCATCATATCTTCAGCAACAGCAAAACCGTTTTTTATATTGTAATTGTAACTCCTTCTCCACCTCCTGGTTTCCGCAGATAATTGTGGGAGTCAATTGTGGGTTCTCTGGAGTAATATGATACACAGAAATGGGGTCCATATCTAAGTCATAAGTAAACAATTATGGTTTAGTTGTATATATGTCAACTTCTTTATAAAACGCATTTTTGGTTGTGAACGACCATATCCCCATTTTGACAAAGGGTTGTCTGACGTTATCCAAGGCCATCACCACCAGGCCCAATGTTGAGGATACCGCCTGCACCATCCAAATGCGATGCCAAAGAAACCCATTTATTTAGATTGATCTTATTATTTTCAGTTTAAAGTTAGGGAATCACAACTCTTGGACTATGAAGCGTCCATATCCACATGGGTATAAGCAAGAAGGGTGAGTACTTTCCAGTCAGAGGTAGCAAGAATAGCGCTGAAATGCTCCAACCTTCATGGAAAATTGTAAGCCGTGGTGAACCCCACCGCGGCTATGGCCAACATATGGTACACACCATTAGCACTTCATGAAAGTCCCACGTGGAAAAATTCGTGCATGTAAAAAAAGTGGTTGTTGATTAATTTAAGGAGAGTATCTATAAAACTCCTGTTCCCAGCGTGGTAGTGCATGGTGCATAGGGCCAACTCCAGGGAACTATTTGTTACTAATAAAGTTACTAGAGCCCTGTAGAGGGTGCTTGAGCTATAATAACTTAGGTCGAGGGTGGTTATCAGTAGAGGGAAAAACCAAAATTGAACTAACAACAAGGTGGGTGGGAACGCCAAAGTGGAATTCATACCCACGCTGTGCTCAGAGTGAAAGTGTATATTTGGCACAGGTTGGAGGGAACCTGGGCGGCCCAATGGTGCACAAGCAGAGAGATTTTCAGTTGTTAAATATCAAATGGTCGTTGTTGCATGAGACCTACTTGAAGAGGTCCATGCACAGGTTCGTCCAAGATAAGATATATAAAAAAGTATACTAGCGAAGGGTTTTATTATGCGGGAAGTTGACCAACGAGAGAGATTGTTCTCTAAAAAAATATAATGGAATTCAGTGGAACAATCAATTGATGGAAGCAGTGCTGAGATGCGTTGCACCAATAAGCACACTTTCATCAGGAAGTAAACTATGCTTGGTAATTGATTAAACTTGGTTATTGATTGTAGACAAGGTTGACCTGAGCTTGAAATTTCCAAACCTGGATGGGTTTTGAGACCCCATTCACTGATAAACCAAAGCAAACTATCGTTATTTAATGCAAACCTGGTTCATTTTAACACACCTGCTATTATACAGGGTCAATTTCTCTTGCATCCCTAGGACCAACCTGGGCATACCTCGACTTCACCCAGCGTTGGTCCAAGTTATGCTTGAGGTTAGGGATGCCTGCCACCTTCACCTTCTTGGCCTCCTGACATGCAGCTTTGTCCTTGATATTTTTCATCATAATTATGTCATTTTTGATCCATGACAATCGGCCCCAAACACTAGTGGTTCACCCACCAAGTCACTTATACCTGAATTATACTGCACTGATTGCAAGAGAACCAACCACACTATGGACTTTTGCTGCGTCGTTCAATATAAAATTGGCAAAAGATCATTCAGTATAGGGCTAGATTATACCTATGCTGACGGAAATAAAGTGCATCAAGGTCCTTGTATATTTCTAGCTCTATTCCCAGAACTTTAAGATGCTTTTTGTTAGCTGCCTTTGCAGAAGTTGACATTCCTCTTTCTTTTAAAGGAAATAAAAATTTCTAGATCTCTTATATTTATGTTGGTCAGTTGCCAAGACAATTTTTGGCAGTCAACTCTTCTATGGAAAGCCAAGCTCTGGCAGACAAAATGTTCAAACGCATTGAACAACCCTGAGCTTGGCTGCGACAAAATCCTCCTCTTGCTTCACTGCAAATCCTTATGACAGTCTACTAGCTGTTAATTCCCAGTTCAGTTATTTGGTACTTCTAGTCAATTTAGTCGTACATAAGGTTAAAGTCCTGACAATGTTTGATACCGGTCCCCCAGTTAACGTTGTTTCCTCCCAAAGAATTCATAAGATAAAAATGGCTCCAGACTTGATCCATGATGCTGAATATGGGACGACAGGTAGTCAGACTACTAAGGCAATTGGAGCATATTCCACTTTCGCCTTTTAATTTGGCAAACTTTCAATTATTGCCCCATCATTGCATTGGAAAATGATATGTATAAGTTTTTTATTAGGTTCCTATTGATGCGGAAATTCAATTGCATCATCAACCATAAGGAAAAGCACCTATCCCTTCTAGAGTATTGGATCTTGTTACTATTGAATTCCCTGTCAAAAGTAAAGGAGCCTCAAAAAACGGACTTGCCTCCTCAAATACCCGTCCTCCATTTGCAATGTTGAGTACAAAGTCTTAGGAAAAAACTAAGGAACTTCCAGAGGCTGTGGATGCTGAAGAGGGGATCCATCTGTATGCCCCTCATTCCATCACTATACTCTCTGGCTCACAAGTTATTGTAAATAATGTGATCCAAATTCTCACCCCTCGCAATCAAATTTTGGAGCTAAGTAGACACCCAAATCCTTCCATTGAGGAAGAGTTGACCTGCTTGGGGATTTTGGATCCTGCCTACCTAAAATCTATCTTTATTCTACTAGGGAATTTAACCACTGAAACCATCCAAGTCCCTCAGCATGCTCTATTGCTTACGTAAAACTATGTCACATTGAGAACATTGCTGATTTGAGTTGTTTTAGATCAGTAAAAGATTTAGGATTTGATCCCCTATCTATCATAGCCTTGATTAAAGGTAGAATTGAAGAAGATCTCACCTCTAACAAACGCCAGAATGTTAAAGACATTCTTGAGGAGTATGGTGATTTTTTCCCAGGGCCAAATGACTGAAGGAAAATGTCTGGGGTAATTTATTAAATTAAAACTGAGGCTCACCCTCCATTCAAATCCTGGCTGTAACAAAAATCCAAAGTTGAGGAAGCTCAAATGGCCTTAGAGTTACAGCAACTGTTGAATGCTGTTTAACTAGCGCCTTCCATGAGCCCATGGGATTCCCCATTCTTATAAATTTTGAAGAAGGATGGTGGCCACCAGGTTTTCATGGATTATTGCCGCTTCATTCTATCACACGAAAAGACAGCTATCAATTTCATAATATAGATATTCCTTACGCTTGATGTTAGGGTTCCACTATTTCTCAACTATAGATCTCGCCAATGGATACTGGCAAGTTGATTTGTCCCCAGAAGATCGTTAAAAATGCACTCTCATCACAAGTTAAGAACTATTTGAGCCCACTTAAATGCCGCAGGGGTTGTTTAACGCCCCTGCTACCATCCAACGAGCCATGGATGGACTCCTAGGAGAATTAGAAACGCTCTTTTTTAGTACTAGATGGTCGAATTAGAAACGCTCTTGAATTCTAGTTTATCTTAACAATATTACCATTTTTGAGAACCTTTACCAAACATCTAGATCAAATCAGGCAAGTCTTTCAGAAGTTACGCCAATTGTCATTTTAACTAAAGCCATCAAAATGCTTGATATAAAATGGTGTTATCATTGAGATACACCGCAAATGATTTTTTGCAGGGCTTGACCCACTGAGCAATAGGACCAACAATATGAGGATTGTTGCCTTTGAAACAACAGAAAAACTTATCTAATAAATATAGAGCACCTGCTCCCACTATACTTCTTTAATTAATATAATAAACACAGCAGATCCTCGCTTATTTTTTCTCTCTAAACTATTAACAATCTACCCTCCTCAATCATCTCATCCCGCTTGTATCATAGCAACTTTAGATGATACCACTTTCATGGCTTAGTAATTCACTTCGCCATATATCATTGGTTCCACCAATTCTTTATTTGTTAATTCACGATCACCTAATTTGAGGCTATTTCCAAACAACCTAATATAGCCTCATTTTGAGGCACTCAAATTAATCATACTCATAACAACTCAGCAGAATTTATCCATTCTGCCATACCAACTTAAGGCTTATTGTCCAGTCATATCAGAATCGCGACATTACCCCCTCCCTTTGACTGGATGATAAGGCTCCTATTGCTTATATGCCTGGAGGAACTTTGCATGCACTTGGTTGATGATCTGAGCACTAGCGGGGTCCTTTGATAGTATATGCATTAATACCTATCTTCTCAATAACTTCGAATGGCCTAATCCAGATACTAGCCAACTTTTGTTTCTGCCCAAACCCATGTTGATCATGGATTAGAACCATGTCTCTATCTTTGAACTGAGCTAGACCACTTCGCCAGACCTGGTCAGCAGAATGGTCCTTGATTTTCTTGGCTAAGCTGAATGAGTGCAATTCAGTTTGTACTTTAATCAGCATATTTGTTAGGGCAGTCAAATAGCGTTGCAATCCATTTGGCCGGTGTCCTCTACACAAGCATATAGAAGCGCAGGCAGGGCGGGGTGCCATCCATAAAGCCGTTGTAATGGGCTTTTCCCCATGGCAGAATGATAACTAATGTTGTAGGCAAATAACGCGGTGGAAAGGATAGTACTCCAATCAGAGGGCCTATCCATAACCAACTTCTGTAGTATGTTCACCAGGGTCCCATTAACCTGTTCAACCATTCTGTTGGACTCAAGGTGATATGGAGTTGTTAGAACCCCATAAGATGCTATCATTTCGTTGAGCTTGGGAAGTATATGAGAGGTAAAATTAGTGCCGTTATCAGTAAGGATAAACTGCGGGATCCATGACGCTGAATGATGCATTCCATTACAAACTTAACCAAAGTAATTGCCCCAGATCCCGAATGGCCCACGCCTCAACCCACCTGGTCAAGTGGTCAATTGCCACCAGGATATACTTGGACCAGTTAGCTCCTGTTGGCAGAGGGCTGACAACATCAAGGGAAACTTTATGCCAAGCGAAGTGCAGCTTTACTAACTAGTATGAGGTCTTTCAGTGGAACAGCTATTCCACTTGGCACTGGAACAGGAGGAGATAGTATCAAGCACATCAAAGTTCATGCTTTCCCAGTAATACTGAGGCCGCAATAATTACAACGTCTTGCACATGCCCCCATGTCCAACTGCCCTATGTGTGCTCATGATAATTTTAGGCCGTGTTGAGGGTCATGAAAAGTTTACTGTTGAGTTGCCGATCCACTTGTACAACTCACCATCCCGCTGGAAAGTATTGACTCACATTTCATTCAACGCCTTTGTCAATTCTTGGCGTTTGGGCTCGATTCCGCCTAGTTAGTTTTTCACAGGGTATGAGCCACTGAGCAACCAAATCAGATTATATGAGAATCGCTGACTTATAATAAAACTTAATAAAATATGTATGGAGCTATTGCCCCTTATTTTGACCTTTATTTTAATATAAATCGCAGACTTATCTACGCACACTCCTTTCTTGTAAAAAACCTCCCCTCTTTAATCTTCCATCAGACTCTTTATACCTCGGTTCCCCAGCTGGATGCATCCTTGGCTTGGTAATCTTCTATTATACTTCTCTTTTCAAATTACTCCCATTTGTATCGAATCTCAGCATAAATCCTCTTGATTTGCCGAATGCCTCATTTCAAAGTGCTTAAATTACCAGTACCAGTTCAATTCTGGTGGATTCCATTTATTTCGCCATATTGACTTAGGGCTTATCGTCCAGTCATATTGGAATTGCGACAGCCTTGATGACTTGGGGCAGCTCATCATTTTACTTTCCGCTGAGCATCTTGTCAATATAATATTGCTCAGATCCGTTGTAACTGCAATAGTTGGTAGCCTCGACAAGAAATCAGCATTCTGGTGTAAAGCTCCTGGTCGGTGAAGGATCTCAAAGTTGTAAGCCAATAGTTTAAGCGCCCATCATGCTAGACGGCCCTCAGGCTCCTTAAGGTTCTGCAGCCAGCATAATGAGGCGTGATCTATTACAAATTTAACTTTTACCCCATACAAATATACTCTGAATTGCTTATAAGCATAAAACACTGCTAAGCACTCCCGCTCAGTCACAGTATAATTTCGTTCATGGCTATTCAGACTTTGACTGCAGTATGCCACAGGGTGCTCCTCCCCCTCATCATTTTTAAAAACAGAACTGCCCCCACAGCTAAAAGAGATGTATCTATCTGTACAATAGATTCCTTTTTGAAATTTGGGTAGCATAGCACTGGCACCTCAATCAACGCTGTTCAAAGATTATCAAAGGAGCGTTGACAGTGTTCCATCCATGCAAAACGTGGCATCCTTTTTAATAACCAAACAGTGGACCTCCAATACAACTAAATTTAGGTATGAAGCGGTGATAATAGCCAACCATCCCTAAAAATACTTGCATATCTTGATTACTGCTTGGTGTAGTCATCTTCCAAATGGCCTCCACCTTAGCTGGTTGGGGCCTCAGCCCTGTTGCATCAACTACAAACCTGAGGTACTCTAGCTGATCCTTGAAAAAGCGGCATTTCCGGGGTTTTATTTTAATGTTGGCTTCAGCCAACTAGCGGAATACCTCTCCCAAATGGGTAAGATGCTCAGAAAACGTGCGGGAGAAAATGTTAATATCGTCAAGGTATACAAGAACCCATGACAGCTTCAAGTTGCTAAGGATAGTGTCCATCGCCCGTTGGCAAGTAGCTGGGGCATTACACAGCCCCTGTGGCATACAGGTTGGGAAATTAAGCCCTTTTGATGTGATAATGGTGCATTTTTCTTGTTCCACCGCAGTAAACTCAATCTGCCAATAGCCAAATATTAAATCCATTGTGGAGAAGTAACGAGATCCCCCAACTGGTCCAACACATCATCAATTCGTAGCAAAGGGTATGAGTCCTTTTTCATAATGCTGTTGAGCTTGCAGTAGTCTATTACTACCCAGTTGATACTGTACTTCTTTTTGACAATTAGGACAGGGGAAGCCCATGGGTTCTTTGATGGTTCAAGCATTTCTTGCTCCAACAGTTTATCAATTTCTGCTGTGACAACTTCTTCCACTACTCAAAATCAGCAAATTGGCTGAGATCTGATGGGGGATGATCCCCAGTGTCTACTCGATGGATCGCTCCTCATGTGCACCCTCAATCATGATCATCAACAGCAAAGATTTTTTTATATTTTTAAAATAAGTCCCGCTTTATCTTTCTGATCTTCTGTTAACCTCATTAATTTTTCATGTTGTACAACTGCCATTATGCCAGGCTGGGTTTTGATGGGCAAACTAAATTCATCCAGTGAACTAAACTCATGAATCCTGAGGAGCTCCTCAACTGGAATGAAATGTAGATATGCAACTATATGGTGTCAGAGGATTTGCATTGGTTTATCCTTAAGATTCAATACCAGGACCTTGATTTCCCCATGCCCCAGAAGTATAATGCCAGGGGCCACAAGGGGCTCAAGCCGTGATTGTTGATAGGGCCCAATGACCTCTTATATAGCCCAGAAGGCACTTCCACCTCTAGCTCGGTGTTTATGACTACTTGGTGTCCAGAGGGAATAAATATAGGGCCAGAGGCTCTAAGTGGTAGCCCTTGATATTCATAAATTTGGTGAGGAAGGGCCTGGGTCTTGCTCTTTAGTTGATAATAGTGTCACGATTCTGATATGACTGGATGATAATCCTGGGACAGTTAGGGCAGGTTGAGATGAATCTGCTGAAATGAGATTAGTTATGATTATTTGAGTGCCTCGAGATGAGGCGAGATTGGGATTTAATGAATTAATTATTGGATTGCCTCAAACTAAGGTGATCAAGCAATGTTGACATTTTCTGAATATAAATTAAATCGCCTACAATTTAGGCGATAGGGAATTAAAGAATAACTAGCTAAAACGATTAGAATCAGTGGAACCAAATAGCCTAAGCAATGAGTGTGGTATCATCTGAAGCTGCTGTATATGAGCGGGATAGGTGATTAAGAGGGGTTTTTGGTTAATAGGGAAAAAGAGAGCAAAATAAATAGGATTAGAGGAGCTTATTATACTAAAATAAAGTATTGTAGTGGTAGCAAGTGCCCCATAGTTATTATTTTAGCGTTTATTCTGTTGCACAAAGGGCCACGATTGTCATATCACTGGTTCTATCGCTCAGTGGTCTAAAACCTGTGCAAACCTCTAATGGTGTATCCCCAGGATTCCGCCGAATTACAACAGTGGTGCTCACTACAGGGGGCCCATTGATCAGTAAAAAATAATAAAACTCAAGTCGCCTGCTATGTCTCACTTAGGTTGCTTTGAAAAGAAATCTAGATGACACAATAGGACTGTTGCATTTGAGGAGTTGAAACTTGCGTTGGACACCGTGCTCAAAAGACAAGATGAGCTGCTCCAGGAAGTCTGCTGTGCTCAGCTGCCGCCCTTTGATTGCGAAGGCAATATTCATAGATTCTTTCAATAAATTGAGTTTGCAACTAAAGGTGCCTCAGACTGACACAGGGCGAAACTGTTAATCTCCACCTTGGATGTCAGAAGTGCTTTTAAGCTGTTTGTTACCATTCAGACAGTTCCGTTACTTACCAAGTAGTCAAGAAGAAGGTGATACAGTTGTTTGGCGGAAAAGCAAAGATGCTGCAGCGGAAAGCCAAGTTCCTAACCATAGGGTTTCAACAAAATGAGAGTCTCACCACATTTGCTGAGCAGTTTATGGCAGAAGCAAATATGTTGATTGGGGCTGGGATTCTAGCTGAAGCTGATGTATGCATTGCAATGGCCTCTGGAGTGAAGCCATATCCCGAGCTTTAAAATGTTATGGCCTCATTGTTAGAGGACTATGTACCTCTTCATAAACTTGTTCAGTTTGTACGTCGGTTAGCTGTAACTTTCCTTAACCCAATATCGAGAGGATTCCCACTGTCACTCAGGCCTACCCTAACCATGGGGAGGAAAGCAACCAGTCGATGCAATTCATTCCAGGCTACTCCCCACAGCTCACCATCTGTCCCATAACTGCTGAGCAACAACTGCCCAATTACGCTTCAGCCACAACTATGGTAATCGACAGCAGGCAGTCTACCAATGTGGGTCTGGTTACGCAGATCATCTTCAGAATAACTTTCCAAGTGGGCCAGCTTATATTAAGCACAGACGTAGGCCCTATGGAGTAAGTTGGTTTAATTGCGGTTGCACTAAGCACATGGGATGATGGTGCCCAGATTGACAGGTCCCTCACATACAACAGGATCAAGGTTATCAGGGAAAAGTCAGAGCAGAGTAGAGACGGGACTCTCTACCTCCACTATCTTGAAGTCATACGTCCCCCCGGAATCCATTGTATAGAAGGAAGTAGAAGCCTCATAGTATGATGATACATTTCTCTACCAACAGCCCATTGGGGGAGTAAATGTGCTGACCCAAGAAAAATTCAAAAATATGGCTGACCCAGGGTTTCTGGAGCAGCCAAAGCCTTACACTTGCCAAATGTTTGACCAAAATCTGTTAGACCAGCTAGAACCATCTGTGGATGCATTGTCTCTAAGAGAAGTAGAGTTCTCCTTTCCAGTAGATGCTATTATATTAGGATACCCTAAAGTCGGTGTGGGTATTATAGGTTTCCTGGGAAAACGTGAACCGCTGAATGTACACATAGTAAATAACCACCATTCATTTTACTCAGAGTGCACTTACTGTGATGTGGTGGTAGCCAAAACCTGAGTATGAGCTATAATTGATACGGGCGCTCCTGTTAACATTGTCTCCACTAAGCTGGTAGCAAAGTTGGCTTTAAAACCTGACATAGAACACCATATGGTGTATGGGACTGCAGGAATGGAAACCACGTTCTCTGAAGGAGCATATAGTGCACCTCCTTTGCGGTTTGGATCTGTTGTTATTATGGCACCGGTGGTAGTATTACCAAATAGCAACTATGATCTGCTGATTGGGACTGCGTTTATGCTTTACTATGAGGCTGTCATTGACATGATGGAAGAGACCCTAGACATCCTGGGACAACGGATTCCCATCTATTTTACTTCCAGGGGAGTGCCAGATGACCCAATCTGCTCTAGTCAAATTAATCTGCCTATAGCGATGGTGTGATGCCTGTAAAATATTTGCGGATGAAGTGGAAGACCTGAACGCTCCCAACCCAGATTTACGAGTACAAAGGAATTCTGCTACGAGCTGCAAACGCTATTACTATCCTTCTGGGCATTAGGTCATAATTGGAACAGAGCTTGAAATTGATATACTGGGTGGTCTGTATGGAGAGGTTGTGGGGCCCTATCAACAATCACAACTCAAACCTCATGTCGCTCCTGGGTTACTGTTGCTTGGGCAGGGGGAAGTAAAAGTGTTGATAGAAAATCTGCAAAAGGAAGTGCTGAAGGTTCAGCGGCACCAAGTGGTAGCTTACCTGCATTTGATCCCAATCAATGAGGTCCACCATATAACCAACTTTGGTTCATGGGAAGATCTCGGCTTACCTTTAAACACCTTCAGCGTAATGACTGTGGTTCCTCAGGATGCGCTCACTGGTCTATTGGAGGATCAGAAGGACAGGGTGATGGATCTGTTCAAAAATTATCGCAGCATCTTTGCAACTGACAATCATGACTTGGGTTGCACTCGTGGGGTTGTGCATTGGGTGGAAATGGGAGACACCCCCTATCAGGTCACAGCTTATCCATCACTCAAAGGCAGCGGAAGAAGTTGTGTCTGCAGAAATAGAAACATTGGTGGAACAGGGAATGTTGGAGCCATCAAAGAGTCCTTGGGCATCCCTGGACTAAATTGTCAAAAAGAAAGATGGCTCCAATCAAGTAGTAATCAATTATTGGAAGCTTAACAGCATTACAAAAAAGATTTGCACCCGCTTCTGAGAATTGATGACACATTAGATAAGCTAGGTAGGGCCAAGTATTTCTATGCTATGGACTTGAGTTTGGGGTACTAGCAGATCGAGTTGCCCGTTGCAGAACAAGAAAAGTGCGCTATAATCACCTCTAAAGGATTGTTCCAGCCTACACGTATGCCACAGGGTTTGTGCAATGCTCCCGCTATGTTCCAGCGGTCTATGGATACTATTTTGGGTGATCTAAAGCTGTCTTGCGTTCTTGTCTACCTTGACAATATCAACGTGTTTTTGCGAATGTTCACGGAGCATCTTGGACACCTGGAGCAAGTGTTCCGCCGCCTGGCTGATGCTAATATCAAGATTAAGCCCAGAAAGTGCCACTTTTTTAAGGAACAATTGGAATATCTCGGCTTTGTGGTAGACTCCAAAGGGCTTAGCCCTTAGCCAGCCAAGGTGGAAGCCATCCACAAGATTACTCTGCAAAGCAATAAGCGCGATGTCCAGGTGTTCTTGGGTATGATTGGTTACTACTGGCGGTTCATTCTTAACTTCAGTTGTATTGGGGCTCCACTATTCGAGCTACTTAAGAAAAACGCTGTCTACAACTTGACGGATCGATGTCAAACCACTTTTGATGTATTATGAACTGCATTGGCTAGCGCACCTGTTTTGCAATACCCCAATTTCAAAAAGAGTTTATTGTGCAAATGGACGCTTCTCTTTCTGCTGTAGGGGCTGTGTTATCCCAAAAGAACGATGATGGTGTGGAACACCCCATTGCATATTGTAACCGCAGTTTAACTGGTCCTGAATGGAATTACACTTTGACTGAGAAGGAGTGTTTAGCAGTAATCTATGCATATAAACAATTCTGGGTCTACCTCAACAGGGTGAAATTTAAAGTGGTAATGGACCATGCCTCCTTGTGCTTGCTACAGAATCTGCGGGAACCTGAAGGGTGGCTCGCACAATGAGCTTTAAATCTCCAAGCATATGATTTTGAGATCATGCATCGACCTGGGGCGAATCATCAGAATGCAGATTGTCTTTCCCAATTACCCACGGTTGCCATTACAGCAGATGTGGCAGACATAATGTACAAAAATATGATTGTGGGCAAACATCAAGATGAGCTGCTGCCCATGATCAAAGTGTTAGGTGGGCTTAGGCAGGATACTTTCTTACGCAATGGGGAATTATATAAGTGGATTGGGGAATCAAAGCTGAGTTTCCCAAAACCCTCTGCCTGGCCTGCAATAATTATGGATGCCCATAAAGCGGTAGGTCATGGAGGGTTGAAAAAGATGCTGAAGTTCTTGCGACCCCACTACTATTGGGAAAGTATGCACTACAATGTGCTTGAGACAGTTGGTTGTTGCCTTCAGTGCTAAGTGGAGAAGCCATACCACCGGAAGACTGCCTACCAGCTAGTTAAGCCTTGGTTCGCATGGCATACCATTTTGTTAGATGCGGTGGGGCCACTGCCAACTGGCCAAACTGCTCCAAATATATAATAGTAGCCATCAACCATTTGACAAGATGGGTGGAAGTGAGGGCTATCAAGGATTTGGAGGCTGTCACTACCACCAAGTTCATCCTGGAGTGCATCATACAGCGCCATGGTTGTCCGCAATTTATCTTAATGGACAATGGAACCAATTTCACATCCAATATAATGGCCAAGTTGAACGAGCTCATGACAATCTACAGGGTTTTAACTACCCCCTACCACCCTGAATCTAACAGTATGGTGAAACGGGTCAATGGGACCTTGGTAAATATTCTATGCAAGCTCATAAATGAGCAGCCATCAGACTGGAGCACCCTTTTATCCACCGCTGTCTTCGAATAAAATATCAGCTACCACTCAGCAACTGGTAAGAATTCATTCCAATTGCTCTATGGAAGCCATTCAGCACTGCCTGCATTGCTTTACTCCAAATCGAGGATACCAGCGGAGTCAAACCCCACCGCTATTTGTCCACCTTAACAAACATGCTGATCAAGCTCCAAACCGGGGCATATTCTACTATTCTTGCCAAGAAGAATCAGGATCATGCGACTGACCAATGTAGATGCCACGGTCTTCCACAGTTCAGGGTAGGGGAATTGGTCCTGTTTCATGACCAACATGGGTTCAGAAGAAGGAAAAAGCTCGTCAGCATATGGAGCGGACCATTTGAGATCATTGAGAAAACTGGGGTTGACGCCTACACCATTAAGGAACCTGTGGGGGTTGAATTATTAACCGGGTAAACATGAAGTTCCTTCGACCATACAAACAATAATAGCCTTATCAGCCAGTCAAGGAGGGGGTAATGTCACGATTATGATATGACTGGATGATAATCCTGGGACATGTAGGGCGGGTTGAGAAAACCCGCCAAAATGAGATTAGTTATGATTATTTAAGTGCCTCAAGATGAGGCGAGATTGGGATTTAATGAATTAATTATTGTATTGCCTCAAAATAAGGCGATTGGGCAATGTTGACATTTGATGAATAGAAATTAAATCACTTACAATTTAGGCGATAGGGAATTAAAGAATAAATAGCCAAAACGAGTGGAATAAGTGGAACCAAATAGCCAAAGCAATGAGTGTGGTATTGTCCAAAGCCGCTGTATATGAGCGGGATGGGCGATTAAGAGGGGTTTTTGGTTAATAGGGAAAAGAGAGCAAGATAGAGAGGGTCCAAGGAGCTTATTATATTAAAATAAAGTATTGTAGTGGGAGCAAGTGCCCCATAGTTTTTTTAGCATCTAATCTGTTGTTACAAAGGGCCACGATTGTCATATCATTGGTCCTATTACTCAGTGGGCTAAACCCTGTGCAAACCTCTTATGGCATATCCCCAAGATTCCGTTAAATTACAAAATATAGTGAACTGAAACCACCCCATCACCATATGCAAGATTAATGTGACTCATGTGTACAGGATCCTTGGGCATTCCACTGGAAGTGAAGTATATTGAGATCCGATGCCCCAGAATTCCAAATGTCTCCGCTGTCATATCAACAACAGCCCCAAAGTGATGCATAAAAGTGGTCCAAATTAACAGGTCATAGTTATTTTTGGTAACACTATAGCTGGAGCTACAATGACAATTGACCCAAACCGCAAAGGTAGCGCACTGTATGCTCCTTCAGAGACTGTGCTTAATGCGCCTGCGGTCCCATACACCATATGGTGCTCCACGTCAGGCTTTAATGCCAACTTTGACATCAACTTTGTGGACACTATGTTGATTGGGGCACCCATATCAATTACTGCGCGAACTCAGTTTTTGCTACAACAGTGCCACAGTAAGTACACTCAGAGTAAGATGCATCTGATTGTTTTAAAACATGGACACTTAACTGATCCCTTTTTTTCAAAGAAGCTCATAATACCCTTCCCCACTTTATGGTATTCTTTTACAATACCGTCCACAGTGAGGGCCGCGGTTACCCCTTTTAAGAGAAGCGCATCAGCTAATAGATCTGGTTCATCTGTAGAAATGTAATCGAACAATTGGCAAGCATATGGCTTTGGTTGCTCCTGTGAGCCTGCTCCTACCATGTCCATTTTTGCGTTCGTGTCAGCACATTTACCCCTCCAACTGGCTGCTGATATAGGAAGGCGTCATCATACTGAGAAACTTCCGCTGACTGTGCAGGAATAGGTTCAGGTGGGACGTTTTGAGTCAGAATAGCGGAGGTAGAGAGTCCCATCTCTACTCCGCTCTGACTTTTCACTGATTATACTGTTCCCACAGTAGGTTCTGGACCTGACACTTATGACAACTTCTAGCCAGGTGCCCAGAGCGACTGCATGAAAAGCAAATAACCCTATAAGACCTGCGTCCTTAATTGTTAGAAATTGGGCCACCTAAAAGGTGGACTGGTATTGAACAGTAAAACCAGGCCCATCTCAATAGTTTAACTGCTTATGGCAACATGGTTGAAGCGAGCTCGTAATGATAATAAGGCCAGGGGATGCCTATCAGGCGGTGAACAGGAGGGATAATTTTTCCGAATAAACAAGGCTAGCAGTGGAGGCGATAAGTTTCCACTCGATATTAGGTGGAGGGAAGGTAGCAGATAAATAGCGGAGAATTTGTACATGTTTAAGCAAAGGTATGTCAACCTCTAAATATAGAGTAAAGGCGTTAAAAAGCTCACGGTATGGTTTACACAGCAGAGGTCAATGCTATTCTTATGTCACATTCAGTTAAAATTTTTGCCCCATTTAACACATGGGCTTCTGCTGAGAATCAATCAGCAAATGCAATGAGGATCTCAATAAGTGGAAGCCCAATGGTTAGAAACTCAGCCTTTCATTGTGCCATTTTTGAAGTTCCTATAAACAACCACAGCACAGTATCTTTCACTTGTTGATAGGTAACAGAACTGTTGGGAAGATAGCAAGTAACTTGGTCAGCGCTCCTAACATCCAGGGTGGACATTAGTAATTTTGCTTTATGCCGATCTGAAGCTATTTCTACTGCAAACTCAAAGCATTTAAAGAATTTATGGGTGTTCCCATCATGATCAAATGGAGGCAGCTTATTGATACAACATTCTTGCAAAAACTCACTTTTCCATTTAAGCACAGCGTCCAGGGCAAGCTTGCGTTTTGCATATTTGACAGTTGCAGTGTTTTGAAATGATTTTTCTGGCAAAGCAAACCTGATACAACATGACTAGCGGCTGAGGAACTTTCTATCAGCTTTGTGTGATTGTTCAATGGGCCCCCTGTAGTGAGCACCACTGTTATAAAATTGGCATTATCATTGAGATACACCGTAAATGATTTTTGCAGAAGTTTGATCACTGAGCAATAGGACCAACGATATGAGGATTGGTCCTTTGAAACGACAGAAATAACTTATGTGATAAATATGGAGCACCTGCTCCCACTATACTTCTTTATTTAATATAATAAACACAGTGGATCCTCACTGTTTCGTTCACTCTAAACTATTAACAATCTACCCTCCTTAATCATCTCATTCTGCTTGTATCATAGCAACTTTGGATGATACCACTTTCATGGCTTAGTAATTCACTTCGCCATATCTCATTGGTTCTGCCATTACTTCATTTATTAATTCACAATCACCTAATTCGAGGCGATTTTCCAACAACCTAATATCGCCTCATTTTGAGGCGCTCAAATTAATCATACTCATAATGACTCAGTGGATTCCATCCATTCTGCCATATTGACTTAGGTCTTATTGTCCAGTCATATCAGAATCTTGACAATGCTATTTATTTCAGAGTGAGATACATTTTTTGGTCCATAAGATCAGTAAAGCTTGTGTATCTCTGATAGATGACAAGGTCTTGGCCATTGCTAAGATGACCCCACTAAATCTCTGCAAGATGTACAAGCTTTCTTAGGGATGGTGGAATATTATTGCCAATTTATCCCCACTCTGCAGACACTTCCAAGCCTCTGGTATATTTACTGAAGAAAGGGATACCCTTCCAGTGTAAAGAAGAGCAACAGAAGGCCTTTGATCTGTTATGCGTCTCTCTCTTATTCGCCAGTACTTATTCACCCAAAATTTTGATAACCCCTTTCTTATCTCTACAATTATAGAAATATCGTCATCAATGCTAGACTATCTCAACATGATGGAAGCTTAGTGGACCTCCTTATCGCCTACTATAGCAAGACCTTATTCAAAGCTGAACGCAATTATAGGGTTACGAAACGTGATGCTTAGTGAACCTATTGGCTATTAAGAAATTCCAACCTTAATTATATGGGAAGCATTTTTCCATTCTTATCAATAATTCTTCCTTATGATGGCTACAGAAAATGAAGGACCCTAACGGGCTTATCCTAATAAGCGTTAAAACTTCAAAACTGTGACTTTTCTATTATCCACCAACCAGGGTCTGTTCATTCAGATGTAGATTGCTTAGCACAGCTTGCCAAATTTTTTCTCATATTAACATTAACTGACCCTGAGGAGGATCAACTCTATGACCTCCTACCCAATAGCTTTTATGGAAAGATGAATCCCCAACAATTCAAAAGGAACTATCAAAGAAGTCAGCAAATATACAAGTCAAGAACGGCTAACTGTGCAAGCTTGCGGTTAAAAAGTTGGTTCCCTAAGTATGACCTTCAGCTCAAATTAATGTCATATTGTAGGGATATTGGCAAGTCAGCCACAGGTGAATTTGGAAAACCTATTATGGGCTTAAGACTCAAGGTTACTGGAAAGGAATGCTTCTTTTAACCCAGGTGTATTAGAGCCCTGCCTGGTATGTAAAACAGCCAAGCTGAACCTAACTCCTGATCTCAACATCCAGTGGTTCCACCCTGTGGACCATATCATACTATTAGCATTGATGTTGTGGGTCCTCTCCCTCAAGCCCTTAATGGGCATTGGTTCCTTCTTTTAGCCGTGGACCATCTAACTAAGTGGATCAAAGCAGTATCTCTACCATCAGCTTTAGCAAAGGCTATCGCCACATTTTTGTAAAATTGAAGTATCACCCAGCATGGGTTACATAACATCATTCTTTACAATAACAAAAAAAATTTCCAATTGATGGTGAAAGATTTAGCTGAACTGATGGGAATCACACAGGTATTATCAACCCCTATTATCCTGCAACCAATGGAATAATAGAGCGGGCAAATGGTACTCTAGCTGCAACCCCCAGAAAATGGCTATAACTGCCCCCCTTCACTGGCCTTAATATTTGCCTAGTGAAATTCTGGGCTATAGTATCAGCTATCATCAAATAACTAAGATGTCGCTCTTCCAAGCTTTGCATGGCAGAAATCCCCATTTGCCTTATAAAGTCCAGAATATTCTTGATTAAGCCTCCTCCAAAGCCCCTGAAGTCACTATGCAAAATATTGTAAATGAATTTCTGACTTAAGGCCCTGTCCTCAGAAAACCTGTCTGCTACATCCAATAAAGAAACTTCTCACTATAATGATAAGCATAACCCACTAAACACCTTCCAACCGGGCGAACTAGTCCTTTTCTACATTACCAGTCTGGAGGTCCTGGAACCAAATTGGGCCCTACTGGTTGGAGCCTTACAGAGTCATATATAGATAGGGCAATGAAAACTCATTCATAGAAGTTGTTTAAGGTACCATAGATAAATTGAGTACATAGTCACTTTCTCCATCCATTTCCCCATTTTGCCAAGACCTAAACTGGGTGTTGTCAGGATTCCTACCCAAATTTTAGATTTAGAGGTGTCAGCTGACTGGAATTGATCCCAATCTGACCAAATGACTCCAAACTTCTGCTGGGGATAATCCTCAACGTAATTCAATGACTCTTGAAGTTGGGGAACATCCCTGACTTATGCTTTGACTAATGTTCCCTCATAACTACCTAATTTCTGAATTCAAACCTGGTCCATGCGGTGAGCGCAGCCTATTCAACTGAGATAATTGGGCTGTTGCAGAATTCCCAATTCGTTTAGTTTAAGAGAGCTAATATTGGACTGTTTAAACTTTTCCTGAGACACCTCCCCAATTTTCATTATGTTGTTTCTACTAAGCTAATAAATTCTACTTTTTCTTTTATAAATTTTAAAACAAAATTTATTTATTTATTTATAAAGTTTCCTTACTAGATAAGTATCTTGTATAAGACTTCCTGACTTAATAAAGCAAAAAAGGTACTTATCCAACACCCTTGGGCTTTGGGTCACCTGGCCAATAATTATCAAAGAGATCCATGGTAATGCACCCGTGATCCCAACACTCATGTTAGGATAACCCCAAGACAATTTGCCCTAAAGGCCAAATGTACAAAATTTACCCTTGCACCCTGATTAAGCCCTCTCCTTAAAGGCACCTACCTTCTTGTTTAGAAAGATTTGAGTCTTACTTTGTTGCGGCATCTGCAAGTGTTTTACCAGAGCATTCTAAGTTCAGTTGTGACTTCAAGCTCACACTGGACTTGGTGCACATTTCCTCTCCCATCTTCACTTTGACTTTACAAAGAGAGGCAGATTTGGATAAGTGGGTTATGGAGCAGCTAGCCAAGGAGGGAATATTTCAACAGACCTCCCCAGTGTGCTCACCTCTTCTCTAGGTGGAGAAATCAGATAGGACACTACACTTCTGCATGGTTTATGACAACCTAAACAAAGTTACAATCCCAGATCTGCATCCAATCCTAGGTGTTGAACAAATTTCTCGCTACGTTGAGCAGACCAAGGTCTTTTCCAAATATAATTGCCTGTATTCTTTTAATAATATTTGCTTCAATAAAGGCTAGGAGTGGCTCACTACATTCCAGCCTTGGAAGGGGTTTTCCAATTCTGGGTCATGCCTTTTGTATAAAATTGCGCCTGTAATCTTCCAATTTCATATTAATGTGGCCTTGAGGGAGTTGTTGGGTATATGAGCATAAACATATATGAATTACATTATTGTGTTTTCTCCTTATTAAGATTCTGATATGACTGGACGATAAACCCTAAATAGCTACCGCAGATTGGCTAGAATCCTCTGACCATGATCACTTGTTATGATTATTTGAGCGCCTAGAGATTAGGAAATATAAGGTCAGAAAGGAAAATTATTGGTTTGCCTCCAAATAAAGCAATAAGGCAATGTCAAAATTTGACAAATATTGAGTAGATCGCCTTAAACTAAGACAATAGAGAATTTAGGGATACCCTGCTGGAGCCAATGAGAATACAGCGGAAACAATAGTCTAAGCCAAAGGAGTGGTATTGACTAAAGTCACTTATATAAGAGAGATGGGATGATTGAAGAAGGTGGTTTTTAATAGGACTGAGTGAACAAAGCTAAAAGGATCTGCTTATATTAAATAAATAAGTTATTGTGGTCGGAGCTAATTGCTTTGGACTTTTATTATATCTTTAACTTTTTCCAAGGACTGACAATCCTTACATCATCCATCTGCTGTTTGTGGGTTTTACCAATGCAATTCTTATGACATATCCCAACAATACCGCCCAAAATTATAACAGTAGTGCTCACTACAGGGGGCTCACTGATCAACTACAAAAATACATAAATAAAATTATCCAGTCACCAGCCATGTCACATTAGGCCTGCTTTGATGGGGGATCTTCATGAGACACTGCACTACCCAAATATGTGGAACTCAAACTTACTTTAGACGCGGTGCTCAAGAAGAAGTATGAGCTTCTTCAGGAATAAAACGATGTAATTAACCATTTTGACAGCACGTTTAATCAAATGCGGATCCTTGGCCAACAAAACAGAGAACTTGATAATCGCTTGGACAACACTACTGAATGACTGCACTGTGCAGAGCAGAAATTGGATGGTACCTCCCAATCCCCTCATTGGGAAGTGGATGAGCGACAAGTGGATGCTGAGGGAGAATTGTATTACTGAGAATATGGCACTGGCGCGAGCTACTATACCCAGGATTGCAGCTCTGTAGATGACTATGTATTGGAGAGCCATTTCCGAAAGTAATGGCTGTACTGCCCACCAAAGAGACCCACGCTACCTCTGAATCTGAGGATAGACCACCCGCCGCTGGACCAGCTTACAATTGGGAGACCAAATTATGGTCTTGGCCCATTCCTCAGTACGCCCCAAAAGGTCAGTCTATGATCAGGAGGAGGAGGTTTGATTCAATAAGCTGCCTCCATTTGATCACAATGGAATATCCTTGGCTATTTTAACCATTTTGAGTTTTCAGTGTAAGGACCCTCAGATTGATGTAAATATAAACTGTTGATATCCGCCTTGGATGTTGGGAGTGCTGATCAAGTCACCTACTACCTTCTAAGCATCTCCATTACAAACCAAGAAGTGAAGGATACTGTTGCAGCTGTTTGTGGGGACCAAAAAGAAGTTGCAGTGAAAAGGCTGAATTCTTGACTATTGGGTTCCAACATAATGAGACCCTCACTGCTTTTGCTGACCGTTTTATGGTGGTAGCCCATGTGCTAATTGGGGCAGGAGCTTTATCTGAATCCAATGTGTGCATTATAATGACCTCCGCAGTGAAGCCATACCATGAGCTTTACAATGTCATGACCCCAATTTTAGACAATGACGTACCCCTACTTGAAATTGTTCAGTTTTTGTTCTATTCATCTGCTACTTCCCTCTGCCCAATACAGAGTGATACATACCGCTACCATCACCAGACCTCCTTATTTAAGGGAATTCTTCCGTCCTGCACAGATTCCACCTAGTAACCCCCAGCCCTATTATAAACCACGTGCTTCACCCTCATCCGAGTTACCCCCATCAGATTGACGTCTGTACGGCCCTTCTTATATATATTGTCAACAGCCCAACTACTGACTAGGACCTAGTTATGCCAATTTTCAGCAATCATCCTATTGACCTGACCCTTGTTAGGCCAACCGTTGACAATTAAACAATTGGCCCAGCCCCTCTTATGTGATCCAAGGACGCGGTCCCTATGAAGTTAATTGCCTTGAATGCAGTTGACCTGGTCACCTTACATGGAGTTTCCCTAACCGTCGAGTTCATTACGTGAAACAGGATCAATACTACCAAGGAAAAGATGTCTTGGAGTAGAGATTGGAATCTCTACCTCTTCTATCCCAATCCCAAACGTCCCAACTATATTAATTGTAGTATATACAGCGGAAGTCCCTCAATAAAATGACGGGTTTTTATATCAGCAACCTGTTGGATGAGTGAACGTACTGAGCTGGGCGCAAGCCAAGGGCGCGGCGGATGAAGGACTGCAGGAGCAATGAAACCGTATGCCTGTCAAATGTTCAAACAAGCTTCTTCAGACAAACTGGATTCAGCCGCAGATGCACCTGCTCTGAAAGGTGTAAACGTCACTCTTCCAGTATACACTACCATAAAAGAGTATCCCAAAGTCAGTGAGTGAATTATGAGTTTCCTTGGAAAAGAGATCCCTTAAATGTCCACGTATTAAACAGTCAATATTCTTCTTATTCTGAGTATACATAATGTGACATATTTTGTTGCAAAAAAACAAAGTTTGCGCTATATTAGATGTGGGCGTCCCAGTCAACATAGTTTTCACCAAGTTGGTGGCGAGTTGACATTAAAACCTGATGTAGAGCATCAGATTGTTTATAAGACTACGGTAGTGGAAAGAACATTCTCTGAGGGAGCATACAGCGTGCTCCCTTTGCGGTTTGGGCCAATTATTGTGGTAGCCTTAGTGATTGCTACTGAACAATAATTATTTCCTGCTAATTGGAACTGCTTTCATGCGACATTTTGGGGCTGTCATTATATAACTGCATAGACCTTTGAAATTCAGGGGCAACGGATCCCAATTTACTTTGCCTCCAATGGAGTACCAAAGGACCCGGTGCACATGGGACATATCAACCTTGCATATAGTGTTGTGGGATTCCAGTATATTACCAACGTCTAAAGAAAAGACCTGGGCCCTGCCCCAAAGATATATGAATATTAAGGGCTACCTCTTAGAGCTGCTGGACCTAAATCCATTCCTTCCAGACATCAAGTTATAGTGAACACTGAGTTAGAGGTGGAAGTGCCAGACAGGCTCTATGGGAAGGTCATGAGCCTTATCTGCAATTGCAGCTTGAGCCTCACATGGCTCCAGGCAGTATACTTCTGAGACATGGGGAGATCAAGGTCTTGTTAGCAAATCTACACAATGAACCAATGCAAATCCTCCAGAATCAAATAGTGACTTATATACACTTGGCCTCAATTGAGAAGGTCCTTTGTGTTCACAAGTTCGGGTTGCTGGATAAATCTGGTTTACCATTGAGCCACAGCCAGCATAATGACAGTGGTACCACTGGAGATTTTAATAAGGTTATCAGAAGAACAAAAAACCAAGTAATTGATTTAGTTCAGAAGTATAAGAAGATTTTTGCCATTGATGACCATGATTTAGGGTGCACTAAGGGAGTGATTCATCAACTAAACACAGGAGATCATCCTCCATAGGTCTTAGCTGATCAGTCAATTAAGGGCAGCTGAAGAAGTTGTCACCGAGGAAATTGATAAGTTGCTGGAGCAAGGGACTCTCAACCAGTCCAAGAGTCCATGGGCTTAGCCCATCTTGATTGTAAAAAAGAAGGACGGTACCAACTGGGTGGTGATAAACTACCAGAAGCTCAACAGCATCACCAAGAAGGACTCATATCTCTTTTCTTGGATTGATGATGCGTTTAACTGATTATGAGGAGCTCGCTACTTTAGGAAATGGATCTGATATCTGGTTACTGGAAAATTAAGTTGCCCGCAGTGGAACAGGAGAAATGCGTCGTAAAAACATCCAAGGGCCTTTTCAACTAACCTGTATGCCTCAAGGGCTATGTAACGCCCTGGCTACATTCCAACAAGCCATGGACACTATCCTTGGTGGCCTGAAGCTGTCATGCGTCCCTTTATACCTTGGTGACATCAATATTTTCTAATAAACCTTTTCTGAGCACCTTGATCATCTATAAAAGGTATTCCAATGGCTCGCTGAGTCAAACATCAAGATTAAGACTCATAAATGTAACTTCTTCAAAGACTAGCTAAATTACCTGGGGTTTGCAGTAGCTCTAAAGGGCTGAAACAGCAGACGGCTAAGATGGATGCTATCCAAAAAGTGACTACATCAAACAATAAATACAACATACAGGTTTTTTGGTAATGGTCGGCTACTATTGGTGCTTTATCCCCAACTTCAGCTGTATTGGGGCCTGTTATTTATGTTAAAAAATGATGCTGTGTTAAAATGGACAGAACGCTCTCAATGCTCCTCTGACACACTTTGGATGGCGATGATCTGTGCACTGGTGCTACAATATCCAAACTTTAAGAAAAAGTTCATCATAATCCATCTCTCTTTCTTTTTGAAAACTAAATCAAAGCCAAATTCGGATTTTTTATAAAAATACAAAAAACGACTGCTCAATTGAGTCAAAGCTTAACAATGTCAATGCATTTGACGCCTGCTGCCCCATCTTGGGGTGGTGGTGCGCCACCATCTGACATCTTTTGGATGATGCCGAAGCGCTCCCAGGCTGTCTCTGCTAGCCCTCCCAACGCTACCAGGCGTTATGTCCCCCCTCAGGACTTGGCCCACCACCTCGCAAGTTCTCAGATGGTGCTCCAGAGCCCTTTGGTGCTCCCACGGAGCTATTTGCGTTTTGGCATCTGGTTGAATATGGGAATCTTTTACCATATGCGAGAGCGGCCATCATTGAGATGGCCATGGTGGTTTTAAACCCAATGGCTTCTTTGATTTCCACCCCTTTAAGGGTTACTCTGACCTCAGCTTCCACTCTAAAGCTGATGCAACAGCAGCATCTAAGCTGCAAATTGTTTTTTAAAAAATCCAATTACCACCATTCACATGTGGCTATCAGATGTGGCCACTTTGGTGGTCCAGTTCACCAGGTTGCCCTCCCATCTTTCCCCAAATGCCTCCGCCATGAGCTCACGGAGGGTGTGGCCATTTACAGCGCAGACCCCATGCCAAAGTTCATGGTTCCTAATGGGGAAGATCAATTAACAGGGCCTCACGCCTTTGCAATGATCCACCCATTTCATCACGATTCCTACCTCATTATTCCCCAGACACTGTGGTCAGATCTGCCCCTGATCACCCATTCTGGGTGTGCATCATAAATGGCCGCACCATTTGCCCTCTGTGCTTTAAACTCGATCATTCAAAGTGCATTTGCCCCATGGCTTCCACCTCTGCCGCTTCCATTGTTCCTTCTTCTGTCATTGGGTTGGCAGCCGCTTCACCCCAATTCTTTAAATGGGGCTCAATCCTCCTTCACTCAGCCTTGGGAAAATTGGGTTAAGCTCCCAAAGCAATGCCCAAACAAAATCCAAACATTAAAATTTTAAAAATAAAATGACCAGATTACTGAATTATGAGTCAATGGATGAATCAGTTTCAGCTGATCTGCTATGGTCAACTGTCCACAGCCAATCAGTTCCAGCCACACTCCAAATCTGATGGCTGGCCCAGTGTTGGCTGAGCTAAATCCATTTGAGTGCCTCATATGGATTGATGATATCAAATTGTCATATAACATCAAACCAACTTTCGCTTTGAAGGAATTTTTATAAATCCTACTGATTCAAATCCCCACCATTTTCAATCTAAAAATGGTTTTCTTAGTTGTAAAAATAAAAACAAAATGGCGGTAGAAGCAGCAGATGCTCTTGCCAACACCCTCATCTGCCAATCTCTTCTGGGGGCGATGGAACCCCTTGTTGGTGGTAAAACCATCCCAAATTTCCCCCATGATTTTGATGAGGATGCAAAATATGAACTTGAGGAGCTGGCTTTTGGAGCAAGCCGCGCTTGCATCAATCCAGCAATAACTTCTCTTTTGACCCCAATTATACCCAAACCCGCCAGCGCATCAAGTCTTTCACTTGTGTGCCAGCTCATTTTACTTTCACAAGCATCAACTTGCTCAATATGTTGAGGCTGCGGACACCGCTGGCCTCATAAATGAAGAAAACCCACAACTATACCCCCTTATGCCCCATGCTGCTGATGCTCCCACCCCAATGCTGTCTGCCATGGTCCGCTAGCTAAAGCGGGCACCATACAAAAGTTTCCCCAAAGCCTCCTCACCTTATATTATAGCTTCCAAGGCTGATAACTCAGGTGTGATATTAGGAATTTTTTATTTACAATAATCCCTTCGTTTGGCTAATTTAAAAATAAAGATGCGTGGCGACTCCCATTTTTGGGTTTGGGCGCCACTAGTTCTAAAAAAAATAAAGAGTTCATCATCCAGATGGATGCATCCCTTTCTGCCGTAGGGGCGGTCTTATCCCAAAAAGATGATGAAGGGGAAGAGCTTCCAGTGGCTTACTGCAGTCAGAGCCTGAATTGCCATGAATATAATTATACCATTAAGAGCGGGATTTCTTAGTAGTAAAATTTTATATAAGCAATTTATGGTGTACTTGCATAGAGTGAAGTTTAATCATAACGGATCATGCTTTATTACGCTGGTTGCAGACCCTCAAGAACTCTGAAGGGTGGCTATCCCGATGGGCTCTCAATCTGAAGGCTTTTGAATTTGAGATTCTCCACCGTCCTGGAGCAAAAGACCAGAACGCTTATTGCTTATCCAGAATGCCAACGTCTGCCATCACAGCGGATCTGAGTGATGTGATGTGATATATGAAAAATGCTCAGCGTAAAGTACACTGATGAGCCGCCTCAAGTCATAAAGGCATCAATTAGAGCGAGCTAATACCTTCCAGCATAATGGGAGTTGTACAAGTGGATAGGGGACACTACCTTAATTTACCCAAGGCCTTCCTCCTGACTGATATTATTATGAGCGCACACCGAGATGTTTGACATGGTGGAGTATACAAGTCACTGGAATTGTTGCAACCTCAGTACTTATTAAAAGAGCATTAACTATAACGTGCTCAAAACCATTTCCTGCTTCCACCAGTTCCAAATGAAAAGCTGTTTCACCAGAAGACCTCATATCGGTTTGTGAAAACCGCATTTTGCTTGGCATACAGTTTCCCTTGATGCCATTGGCCCTCTGCTAATGGGAGCTAACTGGTTTAAGTACATTCTGGTGGCGATTGACCACTTTATCAGGTGGGTTGAACTAGGCTGATACAGGATTTAGGGTCAGTCACAGTGGCCAAGTTCATAGTGGAATGTATTATCCAGTGTCATGGCTGCCCGCAGTTTACTCTTACTGACAACGGAACTATCATTACTCCGCACATCCTTCAAAGCTAAAGGAGTTGATGGGCATCTTCAGGGTTCTGATGACCCCATACCACCCCAAGTCCAACGGGATGGTCAAACAATTTAATGGGACCTTGGTAAACATACTTTGGAGCCTGGTAATGGACTGACCTTCTGATTGGAATCCCTCCTTTCCACTGCCATCTTTTCCTATAACATTAGATACCATTCTGCCATGGGGAAAAGCTCCTTTCAATTACTATATGGACAACACCCTACTCTTCTGGCACTGCTTTATGCCTGTGTAAAAGATACCAGCGGAATGGATTCCCACTATTTTTTGATGTATCTAGCGGACACGTTGATCAAATTGCAAACCAAAGCGTACTCCTTCAGCTTAGTCAAGAAGTTCAAGAATTAGGCTGCCAATCAGGTACAGCATGGTAGGTTAGCTCACTTCAAGGATTGGTACATGATTCTATTTCATGACCAACACGGGTTCAATCAAAAGCACAAATTGGCCAGCATTAGGATTGGTCTGTTTGAAGTCATTGGAAAAACTTGTATCAACGCCTATAATATTAAGGACCCCTCAAGTGGTCAGATCATTAACTGAGTGCAATTGAAGTTCTTTCAGGCATACAAATAATAAGAGGCTTATTGTCCAGTCAAGGAGTGGTAATGATGAGATTCTGATATGACTTGATGATAAACCCCAAATAGCTATGGCTATTGGAGACATTCTGCAGACTCTAAAACTAGTTACAATTATTCAAGCGCCTTGAGATGAGGCGATATTGGGTCCAAAATGGGTATTTTATCACCTCCAAATAGGGGTGTTATTTTGATGTCAACACCTGATGAATATTGATTAGATTGCCTTAAACTAAGGTGTTAGAGGATCAAGAATACATACTCTGTTGGAACCAATGAGAATATGGTTGAATGAATAGCCTAAACAAACATGTCAGTATTGACTGAAGTTTCTAATACATAATCAAGATGAGAATATTGAAACAGGAGGATTGTTAATAGAAAAGAGTGAGCAGAACAGCGAGGATCCGCTGTAATAATAAAATAAATAAAGAATTACGTCAGGGCAGTTGCTCCATATTTTATTAAGTTTATCAAGTTACTGTAAGGAAGACAACATTTATCATCCATTCATTGTTCATTGAGTTTGACCTGTGCGACACTCTTGGCGTATTTTAAAACTATTGTCAAAATTGTAACAGTATTATTCCAAAAAATATAGACTATTTGGCAACTGTATCAAGCTTCCAATGACATAAATTGAAGAACGTTGCGGGATTATATGAGAGCACAAAGCCAGATGGTTATGAATTCTAAGGACCAATGCATCATTGGAACCATCCTTACCTTGAATATTCCTGAAAATCTGTATGACAAAATCCGCGCACCCTGGCTAAAAGTTAGAACATATCTCCATGTAGCACCTGGGATTTAATTCCTGGTCATGGAGAAATTCAGGTACTGGTCGACAACCTATTGGATAGATTAATATGGATAGTAAAGAACCAAGTAAGGCCTTCGCTCATTTAGTTCCTATAATGGAATTTTATTTTTTCATGCCTTTGGTCAGCTGGATAGAACATGATTACCCAATGACCTGGATTTCCCTAAAAACCTTTGCTGTGTTAGATTGGGGTGAATTAATGAGGATCTCAGATAAATAAAAGAACCACTTTTTTAAATTAGATGAACAGTATTCTGGGTGTTAATGCAATAAAAATTGTGATCTCAATTGCTCTAAAAAGCATAATTCATAAAGTTGATGTCAGAGAACAACCACCAATTTGTATGCAACCAATCCAACGTTTTTAGGAAAGTGAGGCCATAGTTGACAACGAAGTTGCTAAATTAATTGATCATGGTTTATTGGCCCCATCTTCCAGCCCTTAGGCGAGTCCAATATTAATTGTACAAAAGATGAGTCCAACTGAGTTGTCATAGATCATTGTGGCTGAATAAAATAACTAAAAAGGACTCATACCCACTTTCACAGATTGATGATGCTCTTGATCGCTTAGGAGAGGATCAATTCTTTTCACCAATGGATCTCATATCTGGGTACTGGAAAATTGATCTACCTATAGAGAGGATTAAGAAATGTGCAATAATTACTGACAATGGACTATGTCAGCTGATGCAAATGCCTCAAGGTCTTTTCAGCCACAAGCCACATATTAGCAAATAATTATTTTGTTAGGTGATCTGAAGCTTTAATGCATTCTTGTTTACTTGGATGATAGCAATGTTTTTTTGCACTTTTGCAGATCACCTCAAACATCTTTAAGAAGTTTTCAAAAATAGCATAAGCAAAACTGAAGATAAAAACATCAAAAATGTCATTTCTTTAAAAATGAGAAAGAATACTTTTTTAATTGTTGATGCTAATGGACTACGCCCTCAAAAACTCAAATTGAGGCAATTCAGGGCATGTTCTAACCAAAAAGAGTTGCAATGTGCAGGTATTTTTGACTCCCTCAGCTATTATTGCTGATTCATTAAGAGCTTAAATTCTAATGCCAAATCGCTTAATCAGGTCTTAAAGGATCCTAAGAAAGGTTTTGTATGGAACAAAGAAGCCCATGACCCCTTTTATTCTCTTAGAGTATATCTGACGATGGAACTGATTTTATAATATAAAACTTTTCATCAACCTATCATTATCCAAACTGATGCATAACTGATGGCAGTTGGTGCCGTTTTGAGTAAGGTGGACGAATTTGCCAATGAATACCCTGTAGCATGTGTGAGCTGTACTCTAAGTAAGCAGAAGCAAAGCTATACCTTGACCAAATGGGAATGCCTTGCGGTAATATACGCCTGTAAGCAGTTCAGATATATATCTACAGAATCCATTTTAATGTGGTCACTGACCATTCTCTGCTCAGAATGATGCATAACGTAAAGGAGCCTGAAAGGAGGTTAGCCTGATGGACTCAATTTTACAAGTTTATGATTATATGATTGTACACTGAGCAAGGATCACACATCAAAATGTTGATGGTTTGTTGAAGTTATCCACCGTTCTAGCGTTTAGGAAGAAGAGGATGCGTTGTATGAGAAGATGCTTAATGGGGATACTTGGGACTAGCCACCCAAGGTTCAGCAAGCACTAAACAAAGCTATGGAAAACACAAAGCTCCTCAGGTGCCAATTTAGATTTGTCAGAGAGAACTTTCTATTGTTTCCACAGCCATCTGAGTGCACTGCAAACTTTAACGTGTCTCATAATGTTACTGGCCATGGTTCCTACAAAAACTCTGGACAGGTTAATGTGAGTTTTACTCAGAATTTGATAATTTTGACGTTGTGGAACATCTTGGTTGTTGTGCAATGTGTCAGGCACACAAGCCCTTTAATATAGCCACTACTTCCTATTAGATGATCTTGTGTTCACGTGGCATACTGCATAGTACATAACAGAGCCGTTGACCATGAGTACTGAGAAAAGCTGATATATCAATTTAGCTATCAATTACCTAACTCGATGGGTTGAGATGCATGCTTTAGTTTTACTAAGTGCCAGGAGTACTTCTTAGTTCACAATGGATCAGTTAATTTATTAAAATGCCCTCATATTATATTAACATATAACAGCATCAATTTTACCACGCATATCATTTCAAAATTAAACGAGTTTATGGGAGACATAGAATACTGATGACTCCCTACCATCCAGAAACAATTGAGGTGATTGAAAAGGTAAATAGTACCCTGGATGCTACCTTGAATAGGCTTGTCACTGAAAAACCTTTTATTTGAGCAATGTATTTGTTGGTGGCAACTTTCGTCTATAATTTAAGCTATCATTTGTCATCCTGGAATTCCTTTTGAATTGCTTTATGGTGACAGGATAGTTTGCCCCCAATTTTATATTTTGTGCTGAACCAAGTTTGACAATGAAATTTTTGGGATTTTGAGGTGTCCATATTACCCAGCTGATTAGATTACATATATCTTTTTTGCCCACTAGGTGATTAGATCCTCTAGTGTAAGTGGGAATTATCATATTTTAATGATAACTATTGTTCAAGGAATTAACCCAAACAAATATCTGCTGATTTATCGGATGTTGATCCACTGGATTGGCAATATTTCATCAGAGATGATTCCAACAATATAATTACTTTACGGTTTGATTTCCAAAGAAATAATTGGTAGTTTAATCATTATTCAAATGAGGTTTTTCACTAACAGTCCAGAAATCTATATTTAGTTACTGAAACATTGACAATGTTTTTTGATAAACTCATGGGCTACCTTATTAGGGCTTAAGGTCTGCGGTTCATGGGTAAAAGTCCCATTACCTATGCATACTGATAGCACAAAGTGGATATTCCGCTGGGGTTGATAGAGGATTGTGAAGATACTTTCTTAAATGACCATTAAGAAGTAGCTATCTGGTTGCTAGTGCAATCCAACTAATCGAATGATGAAGATCCTCATGGTTGCAACCTTAGTGGGCTTATCCACCAACCATGGCTGCCAATTCCCAGTGAGGCGCCAAAATAAGAGTTGATCGCTGGATCCCTTATAGTATCTCTAATTTTTCAAGTAAATAAAACAGATCAAAATAAAGATAAATAGCGCAATTAATTTTATAGTCAAGATGTTTATACATTGGTTGTATAGATGGCTCTTAGTATAAGAGTTTAAGGATTGTATATCCTTTGTCTGAAGTATTTGGCTATTAAGATTTCCACAGACTCTTTGAGAAGAGAGAGTATGGAGGGAGAAGTTCCCTATTATTCCAGAGATACCTTTTATAGTTGGAAGGACAAGCACTTGTTTCATAGTGGACTTAAACTCAACCTGGTTTTTTAAAAGTGCTCAACTATAGTAATACTTTTCATAATATTACTACCCATCAATGCTCAATTAATATCTATAAGTTAATCTTCGCACATATTGACAGCCTGTTCAGTTAACTGAGAGCCAAAGCAAGCCACCCAGAATTTTATATTTGGCGCTCATTGTTCAGAGTAACCAGTGATCAAAAGTTGCAACTCCCTTAAAGTATTTGAAGAGAGCTTAACGAAAGTTTGGATAGGGTTAAAGTCTCTGCCTATGCCAATGCTGTCAAGAAGAAGCTCAAGTCAAAAGCATATGAAGATGAACAACGGCCAGCTCTCCTGATTTTTAAATCAGCGATAGGGTTAATTATTGTGACATTCATGGCTTTGGCCACTGAAACAAGATAGACAAGTTATGGATTGGTCTTGTTAAGGTCTTGATAAGTCGGCATTGTATGCTTACATGATAAATTACCTCTCTGATGGTCATCTCATGAATAGAGTGCATACTAAGTTCTTTTGAGAATGGAATATCTATTATATGGTTAGGATCCTTTTGTTATTTTTATATACCTAGATGTACAAATACAAATGTCCTTTTAACATTTTTAGGAATGTCTTAAAGTCATAAAGTTCTCTGGCAATAAATTCCAATCATTTATTTTTGGGGCTCTGTCAGTATTTTTGAGACTACTAATGCCACAAGTGGCTTTAACCTTGTTTTATGTTTTTTGCAATTTACACTGACATTGGGTTACTGCCACCTCTAGGATGCAGTGGGTTGGGTGAAGGTATTTGTATCAGAAGACAAGTTAGAAGAAGATAACCTGGTTAAGTGGGGGGATGTGTTGGGATTTTAAATACATTATGCTTTCCCATAATATGTTCATATACTGTTGAATTAGTTGGGGATAATCCCCAATATGATTAATTAGTATTGCTGACTTCTAGGCTTCCGTGGAGGAAGCTATAACTTATACTTTGTTCATTTAGATTAAATCAATGACTTTAGGCCCCCAAGTAGGGAGCTCCAAAGTAGCATTAATGATTAATTCTGGTGATTAGACTTTCATGGGTTAAGGATGATCTCCAATATTTTTTTGTTTACCAGCCTGATGGCATGATCACCTACAATTGTATTTTAAGCTAACGGAAGTTTAGAACAATAGCATTTCAAATGCTAAAAGTTGATAATAAAAGCTATTCTATAGTGCCTGATGCTGATGATCCTGATAGCGGGCACTAGTTACCAGGAACGACTCATATATATGAATACATCCTTAATAAAATTATCTTGTTCTTAGACTTACTTGATTTGACTAATAGTTGGGTTAATCATTGTAGGAAGGAAGTTCTTAATTAGTATAGCTAACAAATGCCAGGTTTCAGCTGTACTATTACTGGCTCAGATTCATGCTTTCTTTCATCATACAGGAAGTAGAATTTTTTTAGGAATAAACCCTCGCAACCCTGTCCAGTGACACTCTTCAACAGGGACCAGGTGGACCCTGAAACCTGTTCTCCTTTAACTCTTTCAAGACCTCTGAGTCTTCTTAGACCTTCAGGTCTGTGAGGCCCTTCAGGATCTTCAGTTCCAGCAGGACCTTGTGCTCCTTAGTGTCACTCAGGTCCTTTAGGCCCTACAAGCACTTCAGGTCCTTTGGAAACGGTGGCATTTCTAAACTGAAGTTGGTAAAGCAATATTTCCACATAATTAAAATATTGCACTAGTACCAATTCTAAAGCCAGGGTCCTAGAGGCAGCTTATGCTGTGCTGTATATATGAGGGTAAGTCAAAAAGTAAAGGCAAATTTTATTTTCCCTGCTGCAATGGATGGCAGCACTGACTGAACAATGACATATCATAACCTCAAAGTTTTTTTTTGTTCTTTAGCTGTGTTGTTTCAGTGCTCAACTCCATTTGTAGTGATTTCAGGGCATTTTATTATGTGTGCCCCATTGTCCGTGTGCACCAAGGAAAAATTGAGGGAAGTGGTACGTTTTCTGCTCTCTGAAGGGACTAAACCTGTGGAGATTGTTCGCAGAATGCAGCAGCAGTACGGTGAGAGCTGTCTTAGTGAACACAAAATTTATGAGTGGATAAATTGCTTTAAAAATGGTCGTGTATCTATCCTCGCCTACAGCAAAAAAGTTCAAGATCTGTTATGCAGAGAAAGTTGATGATGACATTGTTTTGTGATATGAAAGGTCCACTTCTAATTCATTACACTCCTAAAGGTCAAACAGTGATTAGTGACAGCTACTGTGAGCTACTGCGAGTTCTGAAACCCAAAATTAAAACAAAGAGGCGAGGAAAACTTTCAAGAGGTGTGCTTTTGCTTCAGGACAATGCCCATCCTCATACTGTGGAAAAACAATCCAATGCATTCAAGATCTTGGTTTTGAGATGCTGGAGCATCCGCCGTACAGTCCTGACCTAGCTCCAAGTGATTTTCACCTTTTTGGTCCAATGAAGGAGCACCTGCATGAATCCAAATTTTTGTCGGATGATGAGGTTGTGGAGGTGGTGCATGAGTGGCTGTGAACGATGCCACAAATCTTCTTCCAGGACGGATTATGAAGCTTGTCAAGAGATGGACCAAGTGCATAGAAATTGAGGGAGATTATGTAGAGAAATGATGTTACTTTTCATCTTGTTTTCACAATATAAAGTTCCTTTTTAAAAATTTGCCTTTACTTTTTGACTTACCCTTGTATTTGCGTACTTAGAATCCTACATTTTATAATTTTGAGTGAGGTGGGTCTCAAGTTAGCCAGAAAACTCCAGAGTCCAGCTAAGCAATTTGACTTTGTTCATTACTGATAAGGCGGCGTATATACTGCATTTTCCTCATGATTATCCTGAACTTAAGTGGAAGTGGTCTCATAAAATTTGCTAAATCGGACTTGAGGACCTGCATCAATCTAGCTGGCATAACTAATCAATGGTGATGTAGCCCCAATATTTGGAGGAGTTAATGGAAGGCTAGAATTATAAAATGGGGTAAATATAATTATGCCCTACTAATCAGCTCATTGCTTAATATGTTAGCTGAACCGTAGAGCCTACACATATAAGAGCAGACTACGGTAGCTAGTGAATGACTTAACTAACTTTCAGTGGAAAAGGTATCATATAGGAGTTGTTTAATGGTGTTGGATATATTGTCAGCTTGGAGATAAAACTGAATAAGATCCAAAACGGTGGAAAAATTTAATTTAGCATGGCAATAAAGGTTTTCTATTTGGAAAACCATACCTCAATTTGAGAATTAATAAATCATTGGCAACGATCAACCCATTTATGATATGGGGATTTTTTCTCAGTCATCATCATGGAATGTGAGTGACGTTTTATCTAGTTACAAGTTGAGACTCCTAAAGTGAGTACCACTTTTCAGCTTTATTCAAGGAAAAAGCTGTATCTTAAAGATTTTGGGTGCCCTGAGCAGTAGAAATGGAAGTCTTGAATCTATTTGGGATGGCACTAAAAAGTGGATTTTTTTGTACAGAGACGATGTCAATGAACTTTGCTTCTCAGGGCCCATTTGTTGGCAAATATTATGGGTTATTGATAACTATTCTCAATATATGGAAAAAATGTAAAAAGTATAAATTTGATATGGGAAAGCATACAATAATTCTATTAGTTTTATGTTCTTTTTATTTAACTGAGGTAAGCTGATCAGGGGACAGACATTACCGAATATATGTGAAACTAAGAGAATAACTAACAAATATAAAAATTGGGCACCCCAGGGTACTCAAATTACCCCTGTTGCCAGCGGGACTGCCAGGTATGGGGGTTGATGCATTACTCTGAGGGGTTTCCCTGCTATGGAGCAGGTGTGAAGGAAAGGGTCTGTGTGGAGGAACCAGAGTGGGAACCATGATTCTATGAGCGCTTTTTGTCTTATTCTCATATATCCATAGAGCCAGGATTGGAAATGCTCTAGTAAGTGGACATGGAATCTGTTAATAATCCCATGAATGGTTGGGACCGTGCCCTTGAACGCATCTAATGCAATTGTGTGTATTGTCCACATTGCAATGGGTATTATTAGGGAGCGGAGGGGTAGATGGGATTGGTGACTCAATCTGGAGCGCGAAGATACTTTTTGATATCGAGAATTCTGTTCGTTTTGAATCTTGAGCAGGCGTGCGACTTCCTGCCATATAGCTTTGGTTGGGGGGCATGTTTCTAGGCCGTGATGTAGGATCCCTCCTCCATATACTGCACATGTTTTGTGAGGGAGTTGGAGCGGTCCGCCGTCCTATAGGTCCTTCTCAAACAGCGCCAGGCGTTTGCTCTTATCCTTGGCTGTAGGAGTGGGTGGTGTATCATTTTCCACATTGCTTTCTGTGTGGTTAAATCATAGGAATGTCCAGCATATCTAGGTATTCTATACTAGCTATGCTTGGGGTTGTTTAGGAGCAATCCTCTGGGGGTGGTTTTCTGGGTTTCTTAATTTGAATTGGGGGCTGGGTCGTCCCCTTCCCTGTATAGTACCCATGATCTCTATAGTCCATCCCACACACCGGATAGTTCAGAGGATATATTTGAAATGAGGGAGGTTCCATGCGGACCCATTGTAGGGTGCTTGGCAAGGTATGAAAGTAGTCTGGGTGGACTATGTGGGTTGGTTAATTTGAGCGCCTGTGCAAAGTTAGTCCTTGCTGCTCTGGACCAATGTTGTTGCGGGAGGTCTGGAGCAAGAATTTCCTTTATCCAGGTACCTAGGATGTGATTGGCATGGCTCTCAAAATCTATTAGTCCCACGCCTCCTCTTGAGCGTGGGCCAAATAGTGTTTCCATCCATATAGGAGGGTGAGAGCCAGGCCACAGCCAGCCCTGGATAAGCACGCGATTTGAGGTTATAAAGGTAGGTGAGAAGGCTATCGCATGGGCCTGGTACCACAGTATTGGGAGGTGAGCGAGTTAGCAACTGTAACTCGTCCTGTTAGTCTTGGGGTTCTCCCCTTGAGGGAGGCTACGCGTTTGGATACCCGTTGTAACAGGTTACTTTCCATTGTCTCATTAACATATCCCCCTGATTCTAGCCAGATTCCAAGGTGTCAGACAGAAGTGGTGGTGGGAGGTGTTGCAAAGGGTAAAATAATTGAGTTTTTTCTTCGAGTGTTGGTGTGAGTTTAGATGTTGTGGCCCAATTGTTTGTGTATTTGCCTAAGAGGATGATTTCTGTCTTCCTTTTGTTGAGCGATGCATTGCTCACCTTGGAGTATTCCTCTAGAGTGTGTTCCAGCTGTCAGGCATCTTCATTGTTTGCTATACCAGCTACGCAGTCATATTCTAAGGCCAGTATCTTGACTGTTGGTTGTCCTTGTGCAGTTATGCCCATTAGGCGTGAAACAGTTACGCGGAGGAGTGGGTTAAAACTGAAATTATACAGTAGTGGGCTGAGGGGGTCCCCTTGTTTGAGCCCTCTGTGTGGTGTGATCTTGTTAGTTTGGAAGCCAGGGCCGCATACAGCCATGGTTGCAGATTCTGTTGGGAGTGTCGCCCATTATATGAGTCTTGGTGGGAGTTTGAAGGCATGTAGACATTTTTTTAGGTATGGCCTGCTAACACGGTCATACGCCTTTTCCTGATCCAAGAAGACCAGGGCACCAGTTGCTTTGGTTTGGCAAATGTTTGCAACAGGGTGTATGTTGTTCCAGATTGAACGCCCTGGTATAAACCCAAACTGGTTGGGTGATAGGACGTCAGATGCAATTGCGCCTAATCTAGCTGCTAGATTTTTTGTTAGAATTTTTGTGTCAGTGTTGGAGAGTGCAATTGGGCGCCAGTTGGCCAGGTCCAACTTGTCACCATTTTTATACAGGGTTATAACGTAGGATTCATGGCCTCCTGGTAATAGGCATGTTTCCAACAAACTCTGGTTCATTGACACTAATAGGAGGGTGGCGATTTGTTAAAAATATTTTTTGTAAAATTTGTAGGGTATCCCATCAGGCCCTGGGTATATCCTACATGGTGCACCGCGGATTGTATCCAAAGGCACCAATGTAGTTAGGTTTATAATATTTTAATTCAGCGGTGTGCTTTGTATCGCAGCGTTTTGTATAAATTCTTTTAATTTTTGTGGATCTAGTGGTGTATCGCGGTATAATTTGGTGTAATAATGGTGTACTTCTGCCTTGACCTCCTCAGGGTCAGTTGCCATGGTGCCGTCGGTCTTGCGGACCTGTGTGCATGTGGGCTGGTTGCTGCGGGAGTGGAATTGGTGGAAGAAATATGTTGAGCAGGTTTCGCCTTCCTTTATGAACTTACCTTTGTTTGATACTTTTATTCTGTGTTGGTGTTTAAAGATGAGATTGTTAAGTTGGGCTGAAATTTCTGCCCTTTGCATCCCCAATTAGGGCTATAGCCAGATCTCGGAGTATTTATTTCCAGGTGGTCTAGTTCTGCCAAGGTACGCTTGATTGTGGCTGTGTCCGCAGTGTACTTGCGTGATGCAATATGTCAGGTTTTGTTGATTAAAACTTTTTTGAAATTTTCCTATGTTATGATGGGACCCAAAGTGGATGGGTCTGTGAATTCTGGGTTTGTAGCCTTGTTTTCAACCCAGTCTGATATCTCAGGCAATTTTATATTTTCTGGGTGAAGCTTTCTCCAAGGCAACACCTGTGTGTGGGATTGAGTTGGCGCTAACTGCACTGTAACTAATCAGTGATCAGAAAAATTGATCTTTTTTGTTGTAAATTTGGAGATTCTTGAGTGGTGGGATTGTGGGATGAGGATGTGGTCAATATAACTCATTGATATGAGTAGTCCCTCACGTATGTTGGGTCTTGTCATATGGGGAAGGATTGGTGAATTGGGAGGAAGAGCATCCTGTAAGCCAAGAGATGCCTTCATTGTGCGATATTCAATGTGTCCAGGTGGGTATCCCCTGGGATTAGGCCATCTATCTGTATTGGGGTTATCCCAGCAGTTGAAATCGCCTAACATGATGATATCTGGTGGGAGGATGAGGATAGAAATTTTTTCAAAATTTTTTTTCTCTTTTGTAGTGCACGGTGCGTAGATACATGATAACAAAATTATTTCATCTTGGCATGTGATTGTTGCTACCAGGACTTGACCGTGCAAGTGTGATGATGAATTTGTAATTTTAAATTTTTTGTTGTTTTGGACTATCACCCCACAGTGAGACGTCCATACTGATTGTGATGGTGCGACCTTGGTTGACCAGGATTCTTCTTCCCCTTGTAGGCAGTGGGTTTCTTGGATGGCCAAGATGTCTACAAGCGGTTTTTGCAGGAATTCCAGCTTTTTGGCTTGGGACGTATGAGTCCTGGCTCCCACGATGTTTAGCATCCCTATTGACACTGAGGTGCCCGCAGCGCCTCAGGAGCAGTTGGGAGGGCCCTATCCCACCGTGGCTCATTTTGGCCATGCTCCGCGTCTGTACTCCAACTCTTTCACTGCCATTGTTGGTTCCCTTGATCTGACCCAATGATTCAAGGGAATTGTGGTTTTTTGCATTTGTGTCAACTTTTCCTGCACAGGTCTCATGTTAATTTGATGTGGGTTGTTGAGTGGATTTTATATCTTTGAGGTTCAACTTTGTTGCATTGTGCACCGCTTTTTCACCCAAATTTCAGTTGTATTGTTCCTCAGTATGTGCATGACTGATGACGCTTTGTGGCTCAGTCTGATTACTGTGAAAATTTTCAACCTGGGCATATTGTTCTGATTGGTTGGTTCAGTGAATATCCAAAATATCCTCCCGAATTTGTCCATGGTTAATGGCAGATTCCACGTGTGCCGCCGCTTCAGCTGCTGCTCTCTTGCGGGCTTTTTGTGCTGCTTTACGCTTTTTACTTGTAACTGGGTCCACAATGGAGTATAGTCCATCTTCACCCCAGCGGAATGGGTGGTGGCCATCAGTCATTTTAGTGAAGTTTTCATTATCTTCGTCCATAGCTTCTTCACAAAAATCATTTTCCATTAAGCCCTCTTTTACAGGGCATGCATGTTCCTTGTGGCCCAGTGAGCCACAGTGGTTGCAAATGGGTGGTGCGCATTCTGGTGTAACTTGGAATGCAGCTGAATGGTCCCCATCTGTGAAGTGAAATTATGCTGTGCGGGGAATTCTGGATAAATCCTCTTCCACTTCTGGGAAGGGGTTTATTACAGCGATAGCTTTGCCCATGCACAGGTTGGGCATTAAGCAAAATCGCTGTTATTTGAGTTGTTGGATTTCTCCATAGGCCACAAGACCTTTGCGGAGCTCCTCCTTGATTACCTTATGAGGAAGGTTGGTGGGGAGTGAGTCAAAGGAGATGAACAAAGTTTTCACTTTGTTCCATCTGGTGCACGCGGTGCACACAATTTTTTTGCCCTCAGGGAGGGCAATTTCCGTGCAGATTTTTGCTGTGGCATCGGCTTCATTGGCTGTTTTGAAACCAATATTGATCCAGCCGCGGCCCATGTTGTTGGTGGCTACATACACCGCGTGAGGGAAAAGTGAGGGCTGTGCCTCACATGTTTTCTCCCACAGGGTCAGGTGACTCATCCCAAGGAAGAGTCTGATCCCGTGTTCCACCTTTGACAAAGGTTGGTTGAATTGAATGTATATGTATTGCGCGTGCTTTACAGTAAATACCATAAGCCCAGATGGTGTCTGAGTTTGCAATTTTTTTATGGCTTGGGTTTCTGGTCCCCCTCCATGGCGTTTCTTGCCCTTAGTTGCACCGCTAAGCGCACTGCTTGCCACGACGCTCGCCCATGTTGTATCATCTTTGTTATTAAAATCGCCCATCTTTCCTGTGTGTGATTATCCAAATTTGCTGTTCAAATCAAATCGTAGTAACTAAAGTGATTTTTATGAGAAAGAAAGCTATTAGTTTTATGTTCTTAGCATCAAAGATATAAGTAAGTGGCCTATGGTGGATAGGACGCCTAGTTGCTCCTCATTCAATATCTTCAATCCTCATCCAGTAAGAAAGCCAAGCCACAGTGTCTCTTTTGAGCTGCACTGTATTGTGCCTTCCCATTGTTCTAGAGCTTCCATGTTGCAATTCTTGATACAAGGATGAGTTTGCCTCAGTGAAAATTATTGAAACCCTTTTAATAATCCTTGCCCATCTAAGGGAAGGGCAATTAAGCAACAAATTTATATGACTTCTGGAAGCTCAACAGTAGAGGAAGACAATAAGATGATTTTTTTATTTTGATATCATATCTGCAGAATGTTTTTTGGTATAAACGCTGACAGCATTGTTGGAGAATTACAAGTCAGAATATTTAATAAGAGTGTTTTGGATCAAAATAAAGAGGATAATGAGGATGAAATCAGCTAAAAGACCTTGGTCAATTTGCAGTGGAATCCTTTGAATTGGTGCAAATAAAATTAGCAATAGTACACAGCCTAATAACCTGAATTCAGGTAATTAAATTGCACTGACTATGTGTCAAATTCAGGAGAGCCCATTGGAGGCTTTTTCTCAGACCACCATTAATTTAGTATAAGCTACCCCATGGAGGCTGGCCCCTTTTATAGGGTGAAAGGGGTCCTGCAAGATAAAGATATTTTCATACCCACTGATTGGGTAAATTTATTATATCATTACCTCACAGTCTTATCATACTAGCAATCAACTTTTCTAAAGTCATTTAATTAAAACTAAGTGAGTTTTCTGAGATCTAATAGGTCAAATCACAATATTTCCCAAACTTGATTTTACTAAGCAATCCAAACTTCGAGTCTCACCAATTTATTTAACTGAGGCAAGCTGATCAGAGGACAGGCATTACCAAAAGAAAGAAATGACATGAAACCTGAACAGGGTCAACTCCATCGAAGAAAGTTTTCCACCTCGGGATTGGGACTCAAATTTTTCTGGTTACATCATGGGTAAGGTTTTCGTGTTATTAGACCTACTAGCCACCAATAGCTTCCTTTGGCTGGCACCCCGATTGATGTGTGAAGGGCAGAATTGAACCCGCAACCTTCAGGTTGGTAGCCATACGCCCTTACCAACTCGCCTTCCACCCCCAGCCTCACCAATTTAAATACTATAATTCACTTATTAATAGTGTTTTCTTTTCTATCCATCATGGCTGTCAGTTAAAAATCTCTAACCCCTACTTTTTAGTTTTCACTTTCACATATCTTTACTATATGTAGCAGTTAAAAAAACCCAGTGTAATTATTTCAAGAGTAGAGATTAATTTTCTCCTGCAATATTTTTGAACTCTGGAGCAAATTAGCCCCAGTGAGCTTTAACCCAGCCCATAGTCCAACAAGTGGTCTTCACTACAGGGGCTAGCACACAACAACCAATTAAAATTTGAGGGTGTTGGGGTGAATAACCCTTGCAACCTCCCCTCTGCTTCTAAGTCCCCAGCTGGTTGCCCTTAACAACAACTAGCAAGCGCTTTATTAAGACTTGAAAAGCTTGAACAGCGCCCATTTATATGTCCCTTAAAGGACAAGCTCACCCTGGCGAGGGAAGTATTACTTCGTTCTTATAAAGTATGAAGCATCCTTGGAAGGGGAGACTGACCACCAGAAAGTCAAGAACATTCTTCCTCGTTTAAGTCGCTTGGCCAAAGAAATGATGGTCCCTTATATGGATACTCTAAACACCTGGGCTGAGGTTAAGAAAGCTCTCAAAGCGGAATTTTGATCCAAACAGAGTTTAACCAGGGAAAAAGAGGCTTTTATGCGCTTTTAGTATGTATGAAGGGGAATGGATCGCTTCCTTTACTGAGCAATTCTACCCGCTGCTCAGATTTTGTCAGCATCTAAATTGCTAAACCTGGATGATGCCATTACAGCCATGTTAACAGGATTAGCTTCCCAACCTTCTGTAGCTTGGCATATCATCTCCCTAAAGCGAACTTTTAAAAACGTCTGTAACTTAAAAAGCCCTTGTTAAACGTTGCTGATTTTCATACCTGTGCGACGACAAATGAAGCTGGGATGAACTTCAGGTGTGTACCATTGAGGAGTGCTCAACTGAAGCCCCAACGAAGGAGGCTTTGTTGACCCCTATGCTGGTTATTACTATGATCACAGCACTTGCGGTGCAGCTCAAACCTGATCGTCCTTCACCCAGCCAACATGAGGTTCTCAAGCCAGCAAGTCATAGTGAATTATTGTAAATGGGGCAACGCTCCCGTCCCTCACCTTGCCACCAAGATCAGCTTGTGCCATCTAAGAAACCTTTCCCAGTGGTTCCAAAGCCTGCTTCTGAGCCTAGACCCCTTTATCAAGTTACATTCACCCCCATCAACAATGGTTTTAAAGACTAGGTCGCTAAAGCTAAACCCCTGTTTCCTTAAGGCTCACAGCCGCTGATCAACCCAAAGATGGAATAGTTAAAACATCTCCCTCCATGAGGCTATCTCCTCCAACCAACTCTAACCTAAAGCCTTTAGCCGTGAGGAAGCCCAAACCTCTTCCTTTGGTGACAGTCGCTCCCACCAACCGTGGGCTCAAGGACAAGGCTGCTTAAGCTAAGCCGCCTGCTCCTCTAATGATCATTGCTGTGGATGGGCCCCAGCTACTAATGTTAAGGCCTCACCTCCGACAGCTCTTCTAATATTCACCCAATGTTTGTGGACAACCCTTCAGATGATGATTCTGATGGGGGCTATGATGACGTTGGCTATTATGTTCTGGGAGCCCTGTTGAAGTAGGTATACCGGATTGGCTGAACCCTGAAGGAGTAGATAAAGCTCTTATTCCTCAAGAAACCCAACTTAATCAAGTGCTGGGGTGCCCTGAGGTTATTCATACTGGTAGCAATGCTGACCAGGTTATTGCTTCGCTGATCCGACCAATTCATCATGTTCACAACCTACAATTAATTAAAAATAGCTATCCTGAGACAGCAAAAGCTTGCCTCTACTCTCCATCTTAATAAAGTATTAGCTCTCCCACTAACTTTGGCGGGACCATAACTAAGGTAGAGGTTGTTATTCAAAAAGTACAGGTTATTGCTTATCTTGGACACTGGATCGCCTGTGAACTTTCTCTCATCCAAGATTATCAAGAAGATTTAGCTGGCTCCTGATCTCGAGTGTACTCAGGAGTTTGTAATGGCGAGTCTCAACAAAACCCATGCTATTGTAGCCTACTCCTCCTTGCCTATTTGGATTGGAAAGCTCATCTTGTCAGCACCCACTGTGGCCTTAGACAATAACGCTTTTGACATGCATATTGACATGCAGTTTATGACTGAGTATGATGGTATAATCAATATGAAACAGGATTACCTCTCACTACTCGGTTATGAAGTCCTTCTACTCTTCAATAATGAAGAAACCCATAAAAAAGAATACTCCTGCTTAGTTGAATACCCTTTCTCTGCTTTACCTTTATTCTAAATGACCTCTGAATGAAACACAAAAAAGTTGCCTAATTCAGTGGATGCTTCAGAGGGAATTCCCTTTCATGAGTCAGAGGAAACAGTAATCAAGGCTGGTGAACAACGGGTGGTCGCTGCCAACATTACTCTACAGATCCCCGAGCTTTCCTGCTACACATAACAATCATTGATGGAGTAAGCTCTTTAGAACCCTTAGGTGTTGCCGGGTCTACTAGACCCCACTTATCAATGACCCAATAATATCTTATTGGAAACCTTACTAATAAACCCATCTTTATCAAAAAACATCAGGAGATAGGATAATTCTGCTAATTTCCCTCGATGAGATTAACAGTGTCAACTTTACTGGTCGATGTTTGATATGGTTTACCCACTGGCCAGATGGTGTGTACTCTGCCTAATGTCCACATTTCAGTTACCTAACCTTGGATGAGCTTAAACAAGTTCATTCACTATTGGATACATATAATGATAAATTCTCTTAGACTGACACGGATTATGGGCTTATGAAGGGGTAGAGCCACTCCATTGATGTTGGTGATGCCCAACCTATTCTATCTAAACCTTACCATAAGTACAAGGTTGAAGAGCAGCAAATGAAGGTTGAACTTAAACAGTTATCAGACGCTGGGTATTTATCGTCCCAAAGCCCTTGGGCATCTCCTCTCTTGCTAATCAAAAAGAAGAATGGAGGTCATTGGGTAGTGATGGACTACCATAAACTAAATAGCCTCACTAAAAAACAGCTATCCTATCCCGTTATAGATGATGCCCTTGCATAACTCTCTGGCTCAAAATTCTTCTCAGCCATGGACTTGGCCAGCGGATATCGGCAAATGGATCTTTCACCCCATTCTCAGGAGAATGTTCTCTCATTTTTATTCAATGCTTGTTTAAGCCTACCTGCTTACTCCAAGGGCTGTGCAATGCGCCGTCATCCTTCTAACGTGCAATGAACCACATTAGCGGGACCTCAAGCTAAGCTGTGTGATTTTCTATCTTAATGACATTGCCGTCTTTTCTGCAACGTTCATCAAATATCTCTCTCATTTAAAAAGAAGCCTTTCAACGCCTGCAAGTTTCTAACGTCAAATTGAAACCATCAAAATGAACTTTCTTCCAAAAGAATCTAGATTTCCTCAGACATGCTATCTCCCAAGAAAGGATCCATACTTTACTAGATAAGGTCGAAGCTATCTCTAAAAAGCCTTCCCCCTAAGAACCTTTAGGACATCTAGGTATTTCTGGTTATGATGGGGTATTACCATCAGTTCATCCTCAAGTTCATTCGCTCAGTGAGCCTGTCATTTGACTATTGGCTAAAAATACCCCTTTTTATTGGGATACAGAACAAACAGCCTAGTTTGAAACGCTGAAGCAACTGCTGCAACAAAATCATATCCTATGGCACCTGGATTATAATATAACTTTTATCTTGTTTACTGATGTCTTGGACTATGCCATTGGGGTCATCTTAGCCCAATTGGATGAAAACGGTGTATTCATCATGTATCCTATTTCAGTAAGATGCTATCAAAGTCGGAACACAACTATAGCGTCACAGAGGAGTGTCTTTCTGTTTTGTTAGCTGAAAACATCAACATCCTTTCTTGTATGGCACTACTTTCACTGTGGTTACTGACCACACTTCTTTGAAATGGTTACATCATATGAAGGATCCTACTGGGAGGTTAGCGTGCTGGGCTCTAAAGCTCCAGCATTATGACATGAAGATTGAACACCATTCTGGAACACGTCACATGAATCTTGATGGGTTAACTCATCTGCCCATCCTGCATTTGGATGATAGTTTGACGGAGAGATTATATGATCTCTTAATGACCCCCAATAACTGGGAGGATGAGGATGATCATGTCCAGAAGATGTTAGCCCAGCCCTCCCACAACACCAAAGTGCAAAACAGGAAGTTGTATAAGCAGGTGGAGGCAAAGTGGCTACCTTATCTACGGCCTTCAGAACGTGTACCTGTTATTATGGAGTCTCACTCTACCCTAGGTCATGAGGGAGTAAAGAAAAGCCTTGAGTGGTTTATGGAGCGTTACAATTGGGAAGAATCATGGAAACTATTATCAAAGTCTTGGATGCTTCCTCACGTGTAAGAAGCAATCCAATTTCAAGACTACATACCAATATCAACCAACTACCCCTCAACAACCTTTCCATACTATCAGTTTAGATGTAGTAGGTCCCCTCCCGCAGACTACCAGTAGAAACAAATTTATCCTAGTATGCATTGACAAATTTATTAAGTGGGTTTTTAAGCTGTGGCTTTCACTGCATAAATGGCCAAGGCCACTGCAACGTTCCTATATCAAAATATTTTCAATCGCCATAGCTGTCCACAAGTTCTTTGTGATAATAGTGAGAACTTCACCTCCAGAGCTGTCAAGATCCTGGCTACATCTATGGGGACCCAACAACTCTTCTCGGCCCCATATCTATCTTCTACCAATGGAACTTTGGAGAGAGCAAATGAAGCCTTGGTTTCCATCCTGCATATAATGGCCAACTCTGATTCACTTCACTGGGATCAATTCTTACCCAGTGCCCTTATGGCATACCAGATTAGTTATTACTGGATCCTGAAAATGTCTCCGTTCCATGTTTTAATGGTTATAACCAGGTATACCCGCCCTTTTAGCTAAAGAGGTTCTCTTCTCTAACGCTGAGGAACCTGAAAAAGACATAATAAGATTGATCCAACGTATCATTCAGTTCAATCTGAGTCTCTGACAAACTTAGCTTAAATGGTTGCAAAAGAGGGACAAGTTTGTAATAAGTTTCAGGCCCCTACCTTCCTTCAAAGTATCTGCTCTGGTCTTGTACTAAAATAACTGCATCGCACCCAGAAGTGGCAAGTTTGGATCTATTTGGGAGGGTCCCTTCAATGTCACTTACTTGAAAGGTGATGTATATTCTATAAAATCTTTGGCAACAGCTTAACCATAACCAGAGTACATGTCCATTTCCTGCGCCCTTATTCTCCCCTAACACTCTTGAGGGGGGTAATGACAGATAATTACAAGTATGATTTAATAGGAGTGTTTTTGGATCGAAATAAGGAGGAAAATGAGGACAAATAAGCAAAAACCTTGGCCGATTCTCAGTGGAATCCTTTGGATCAAGGCAATAAAATTAGCAATAATACTTGGCCCAAAACCACGAATTCAGGTAATCAAATTACGCCAAAAATGTGGCGAATTCAAGAGAGCCCATTGGAGGCTCCTCTTCAGGCCAACACTAATTTAGTATAACCTAACACACGGAGGCTGGCCCCTTTTATAGGGTGGAAGGGGTCCTGCAAGGTAAAAATATTTTCATGCCCACTGATTGGGTAAAATATTTTAAATCATTACCACACAGTCATATCCTACCAACAATCGACTTTCCATTGGTCATTTCATTAAAACGAGGCTAGTTTTCTGAGATCTGATAGGTCACATTCTAATTTTCCTAATTTGGATTTTATTAAGTAATTTAAACCTCAAACCTCGGCAATTTAAATACTATGTATTGACTTTATTAGGAGGGTTCTCTTTTCTTACCATCATGGCTATTAATAAAAAATCCTTAAAACCCTAACATTTTAGTTTTCACTTACATGTATTTTACACCAACTAGCGTTAAACAACCTCCTCTAATTATTTCAGCAGTACAGATTTTTTTCTTACAATATTGTTGAACTTTGGGGCAAAATTAGCACCAGCAAACTCAAACCCAGCCTAGAATCCAATAATAATGGTTGGCATGTGGAGAAACAAACTCCAATCTCTATAATAGTGCAATTCTGTTTGCACATCATCAACAGGATGTCACAACAGGATGAAACAGAGCATCCTAGGACTTGAGGGTGCCTGGACACTCTATAAAGGGGAACTTAGGGCGCCTCAAGAGCATTATATCATATTTATGGCAGGCACAGATGACCTGAAGCAGGCATGATGTGATTACCCAACATGCCTCAGCCACATTATAGTCAGAGTTTGTTAAGCACAATTTAAGAACACCCCTGTGAAGCAAGTGGGTCGCAAAGGCATGAATCATTCAAATGCCCATCACACTTTAGCCTGTTGAAGAATATTTTGTGCTTTAAATACTGTTTTGCATGTAATATTTTTGGAAAGTTAAAATTAGTGGAATTCAGACTTACCTTTTTATATATTGCTTTCAATATAATTTTTAGGATTTTGATGCAACCTAATCCACTAAACAATTAAGGCAACTCTTTTTCCAGCTTTAAATTGCATTATGTTGATGTGTGAGTGAGGTCTTGCTAACCTTGTCTGTTACAACTTGTAGATAACCAGGTATCCTTTTTTTACAGCTAAGGATTTCCCCATTTTTGGCTTTGCGCTCTCTTTGCAACAAGCTGAGGTATATAATTGGAGACTTAGAGGTGCCAGGCAGGTCAACTTAGGTGGAACATGACTTTCTCTAGAGGTCTAGAGGTTCCTGTCAATTCTTGTGTCTGGAGATATTTCAGTCCTAAAGAATTGACCTCTAAACTAAGAGTCTAAATAGAGGTAGTAAAATACTTTATTAAGAATAAAGTTAATTCTAATTAAGGTACTGAGAAAAAAACAGGAATGCGATGAGTAATAGGCGAATACCATATTTTAGAATGAGGAGATCCAGGAATTTAGGAGTTGATGGCACAAGTCAGTTTTAGAGTAAGAATAGATCAGGATTTCTTGTTGAAGGCTGGATTTAGATAAGATAATGGTAACACGTTTAATTGTTTCTATTGTCTAATATTAGGTAGACAATAGGTGATAAGGCATAATATGTGGCGTGAGGTAATTAATAAGATGAGTATAGGAGTTAAACACTGAATATACTCTCAGAACTAATATCAGGTTTAATAGTAACTTAACTTGGGCATTCTTCCCTATATTATCAGAAAGTGGAGCACTAACAGGACAATTTATCCAAAGTTTGTTATGTCGCAATTTCGGCGTTTTATGGGAAATTTCTTAGTGATTAAAATTATAAGAGTATTATTTATTTCATGTGTTAGGCTCAATAAACATCAGTAAATTAATTATAAAAAATATATGGCTTTACCCCAAATTAAATATGAAATAACAATTATAAGCCAAATTCAATAATAGTAAAGTTGAAATTGATTAAAAATAAATAGTATATTTTAACCGCAAAGTCAAGGCTTCTGCTAAATTAAGGTGAATTCTGATGCTTTTCTTTCCCGTAACAATCACTTTAGTTACTACAATTTGATTCAAACAGCAATTTTGATAATCACACAGGAGAGACGGGTGACTTTAACAATATATCTAATACAACCTGGGCGAGCATCACATTAAGCGGTGTGCTAAATGTTGCACCCAAGGGCAAGAAACGCCCTGGAGGGGGACCAGAAACCCAATCCACCAAGAAACCACAAACTCAGACACCATCCAGGTTTATGATGTTTACTATAAAACAAGATCAGTACATGTACATCCAATGTAACCAACCCCTTTCAAAGGTAGAACATGGGCTCTGACTCTTCCTTGGGGATGAGTCCCCAACCCTGTGGGAGAAAACATGTAAGGCACAGCCCTCCCTTTTCCCCCACGCGGTATATGTTGCCACCAACAACATTGCCTGTGGCTGGATTAATAGTGGTTTTGAAACAGCTGAAGAAGCAGATGCCACAGCAAAAGTCTACGTCAAAATTGCCCTCCCCGAGGGCAAAAAATAGTGCACACCGCGTGCACCAGATGGAACAAAGCGAAAACTTTGTTTATCTCCTTTGACTTGCTCCCTACTAACCTTCCCCATAAGGTAATCGAGGAGGAGCTCTGCAAAGGGCTCATAGCCTACAGAGAAATTATGCAACTTGAATTACAACAGTTTCGCCTGATGCCAACCATGTGCACAGGCAAAGCTATTGCCATGATCAACCCATTCCCCAAAGTGGAAGATGACTTATCAAGAATCCCCCGCACAGCAAAGTTTCACTTTATGGATGAGGGACAGTCATCTGCATTATGAGTTATACCGTAATGCGCACCGCCTATATGCAACCACAGCAGTTCATTGGGACACAAGGAACACACATGCCCCGTGAAGGAGGGCTTAATGGAAGCAGACTACTGTGAGGAAGCCATGGATGAAAGTAACAAAACTTCGCCAAGATGACTGACGGTCACCACCCATTCCAATGGGGTGAAGATGGACTTTACTCCATCGTGGACCCAGTTACAAACAAACAACGCAAAGTGGCACAAAAATACCGCAAGTGGGCAGCGGCCAAAGTGGCGGCGCATGCAGAATCATCCATCAACCCCAGACAAATTCAGGAAGAAGTTTTGGATATACAGTAAGCCAACCAATCAGAACAATATGCCCAGGTTGAAAATTTTCACAGCAACTCAACTGAGTCACCAAGCGACATCAATCATGCACACATTGAGGAACAATTCAGCCGCAATATGGACGAAAATGTGGTGCACAATTCTCTAAATTTGGACCCCAAAGTTACAGAACTCAATCAGCACCCCACATTGAACCATCATGAGACACGTGCAGGAAAAGATAATGTAAATCAAAAACTGCAATTCCCGCGGAAATTGGGTCAGATCAAGTGAACTAGCAATATTATTGAAAGAGTTGGAGTACAAATGCGAAACATGGCCAAAATGAGCCATGGTGGGATAGGGACAGAGGGTCCTCCCAACCGCTCCTGAGGCGCACAGCACCTCAGTGTCAATAGGGATGCTAAACATCGCGGGAGCCAGGGCTCAAATGTTCTAAGCCAAAAAGCTGGATTTCCTGCAAAAACCCCCTGTAGACATCTTGGCCATCCAAGGAACCCACTGTTTACAAGGGGAAGAAGGATCCTGGTTAGCCAGGGTCTCACCATCACAATCAGTATGGACGTCCCACTGTGGGGTGATCGTCCAAAATAACAAAAAATTTAAAATTACAAATTCATCTTCATACCTTCACAGTTGCATCTTGGTAGCAACGATCACATGCCAAGAAGAAACAATCTCATTAGCATGCATCTATGCACCGTGCACCACAAATGAAAGAAAACAATTTCTCAAAACTGTTCCAACTCTCACCCTCCCACCAGATACCATCCTGTTGGGCGACTTTAACTACTGGGATAACCCTGACATGGACCAATGGCCTAACCCCAGGGGATACCCACTGGGGCACATCGAATTCCGCACAATGAAGGCATCCCTTGGCCTACAGGATGCCCTCCCCCCGGATCACCACTCCATCCCCACATGACATGGCCCAACATATGTGAGGGAGCATTCATATCAATGAGCTGCATCGATCACATCCTCATCCCACAATCCCAACAATCAAGATTTTCCAAATTTTCAACAAAAAAAGTCAATTTTCTCCAACCACTGACTTATTATGGTGCAGCTATTGCCAACCTGAACTCACGCACAGGTGTCGCCTTGGAGAAAGCTTCACCTGGAAAACATAAAATTACCCAAAATATCTGACAGGGTCAAACATGAGGCTACAAACCCAGAATTCACAGCTCCATTCACCTTGGTTCCCATCATAACATGGGCAAATTTTAAAAAGGAACTGATCAACAAAACCTGACATATTGCATCATGTAAGTACAACACTGACACAGCCACAATCAAGCGTACCTTGGTGGAACTGGACCACCTTGAGCTAAATACCCCGAGATCATGTTATATCCTCAACTGGGGATGCAAATGGGCGGAAATATCTGCCCAACTAAACACCCTCATCTTCAAACACTAACACAGAATCAAAGTATCAAACAAAGGTAAGTTCATAAAGGAAGGCGAAACCTGCTCAACATATTTCTTCCACCAATTCCACTCCCGCAGAAACCAGCCCACATGCACACAGGTCCGCAAGACCGATGGCACCATGGCAACTGACCCTGAGGAGGTCAAGGCAGAAGTACACCATTATTACACCAAATTATACCGCGATACACCACTAGATCCACAAAAATTAAAAGAATTTATACAAAACGCTGCGATACAAAGCACACCGCTGAATTAAAATATTATAAACCTAACTACATTGGTGCCTTTGGGATACAATCCGCGGTGCACCATGTAGGATATACCCAGGGCCTGATGGGATACCCTACAAATTTTACAAAAAATATTCTCAACAAATTGCCCCCCTCCTATTGGTGTCAATGAACCAGAGTTTGTTGGAAACACGCCTATTACCAGGAGGCCATGAATCCTACGTTATAACCCTGTATAAAAAGGGTGACAAGTTGGACCTGGCCAACTGGCGCCCAATTGCACTCTCCAACACTGACACAAAAATTCTAACAAAAAATCTAGCAGCTAGATTAGGCGCAATTGCATCTGACGTCCTATCACCCAACCAGTTTGGGTTTATACCAGGTCGTTCAATCTGGACCAACATACACCCTGTTGCAAACATATTCAGTCCAAAGCAACTGGAGCCCTGGTCTTCTTGGACCAGGAAAAGGCATATGACCGCGTTAGCTGGCCATACCTAAAAGAATGTCTACATGCCTTCAAACTCCCACCCAGATTCATAAACTGGGCGATGCTCCTCACAGAATCTGCAACCATGGCTGTATACGGCCCTGGCTTATAAACTAACAAGATCACACCACACAGAGGGCTCAAACAAGGGGACCCCCTCAGCCCACTACTGTATAATTTCAGTTTTAACCCACTCCTCCGCGTAACTGTTTCACGCCTAATGGGCATAACTGCACAAGGACAGCCAACAGTCAAGATACTGTCCTTTGCAGATGACTACGTGGCAGGTATAGCTAACAATGATGATTCCTGACAGCTGGAACGCACCCTAGAGGAATACTCCATGGTGAGCAACGCATCGCTCAACAAAAGGAAAACAGGAATCATTCTCTTAGGCAAGTACAATAATAACTGGTCTACAACACCAGAACCTCATACCCCCATACGAAGGAAAAACCCACTCATCTTACTTTTGCATCACCTCCCACCACCACTCCTGTCCGGCACCTTGGGATATGGCTGGAAACAGGGGGATATGCCGATGAGTCAATATAAAGAAACTTGTTACAACGGATATCCACCAGCGTCGCCTCCCTCAAGAAAAGATCCCCAGGACTAATGGGGCGAGTAACAGTTGCTAACTCACTCATCCTCCCAATACTATGGTACCCTGCCTACGCGATCGCCTTCTCACCTACCTTCATAACTTCAATCCGCGCGCTCATCCAGGGCTGGCTATGGCCCAGCTCCCACCCTCCTATATGGGTGGAAACACTCTTTGGCCCACGCTCAAGTGGAGGCATGGGACTATTAGATTTTGAGAGCCACGCCAACCGCATCCTGGGAACCTGGATAAAGGAAGTCCTTGCCCAGACCTCCCACAATAACACTGGTCCAGGGCAGCGAGGATTAACTTCGCACAGGCGCTCAAATTAACCAACCCACATAGTCCACCCAGACTACTTTCATAACTTGCTAAGCACCCTACTGCAACGGGTCTGCATGGAACATCTCCTCACTTCAAACACATCCTCTGAACTATCTGCCATTTGGGATGGACTGTAGAGAACACAGGCACTGTGCAGGGAAGGGGATGACCCAGTTTCCACTTCAAATTAAGAAATCTAGAAAACCACCCCCAAAGAAACATGCTTGCTACAATCTCAACCATTTCTAGAATTGAATACCTAGATGTGTTGGACATTCCCTACGACTTAACCACACAGAAGGCAATGTGGAAAATGACGCACCACCCACTCCTACAGCCGAGAATGAGAGCCAACTCCTGGCGCTGTCTGAGAAGGACCTATAGGACGGCGGACCGCTCCATTCTCCTCCACACAACCTGCGCAATATGTGGAGGGGAGGGCTCCATACATCACCGCCTATAAACATGCCCCCCATCTAAAGTCATATGGAAGGAAGTCGTGCGCCTGCTTAAGATCCAAAACGAGCAGGAATTCTCGATATCAAAAGTATCTTCGCGCTCCAGATTGAGTCACCAATCCCATCTACCCTCCGCTCCCTAATAATACCTATTGCAATGTGGATAATCCACACCATTGCCTTAGATGCATTCAAGGGCACGGTCCCAACCATTCATGGGGTTTTATCAACAGGTTCCACGTCCACTTATTGTAGCACTTCCAAGCCTGGCTCTATGGATATATGAGGCCAAGGCAACAGGCGCTCATAGAATCGTGGTTCCCACTCTGGTTCCTACACACAGACCCCTTCCTTCACACCTGGTCCATAGCAGGGGAAACCCTCTCGGAGTAGTGCACCAACATCCCATACCTGGCAGTCCCGCTGGCAATAGGGGTAACTTGAGTACCCCGGGGTGCCCAATTCTATCTTTCTTCATTTTACACACATATTCGGTAATGCCTGTCCCCTGGTCAGCTTGCCCCGGTTAAATAAAAGGTAAATTCTGATAGAGGGTTTATCCCAAGTGGCAAAATTTGAAGGTACCATCACTAAAGTAGAAATTGTAATTAAAAGATTCTGATTAATGGCTATCTTGGTTAAGGGTTCACTGATCAATGTCGTTTCATATCTTCTAGACAAAAAGAATATACTCTCCCAAGACCTTAACCACACCTAATAGTATATTAATTATAGTTTAAACAACACCAAAACCACAAGCGCATATGTTTCTCTGCTAATATGAGTTAGTAAAATGGCTTTATTAGCGCATGTGATTGCCTTGGACAATAGTCAATATGACATACTTATCAGGACACAACTTTTAATAAAATATGAAGGAGGTATACTTTTAAAAAAGTTATTTATTTCTCCTCAACTATGAAGTTCCCCTTGTGATGGATAATAAAGAATCCAGTAAAAAATACTTTGTCTGCTAGATTAGACTATTTCCGTTTTTTCATTCATTTTTTACTTCTGAAAAAATTCAAAAAAGCTCCCTGACTCAGTAGATGCAGCAGATGGCATACCATGATATGCTACCAAGGAAGGTAATTAAACCAGGAGAACAAAGAGTGGTTTCTACTTACATAACCCTGAAGATATCCCAAAATGCTTACTACACACCACTAACATTAATTATAATGTCACATATTTAAACCAAGAGTTGACCTGGTGTCCTTGACCCAGCTTATTGGTGGCCAATTGAGTTACTACTTATAAACCTGACAGATTTTGACAATTTAGTCAAGAAACACCAGGAGGTTGGATAAAAAGATTTGATTCCAATTGACAAAATTGACAAGGTACATTTTATTGGTACTCAACTTGCTTTGGATCTGCCCACTAATAATTTAATTTGCATATACCTCAACTTCCATATACAATAAATTAAATCAGGAGGAACTTAAGAAACTACATCAGCTACTTGAAGAATCAAGAATGTTTTATAACACTTCAAATGTCAATCACATTAGTAAGATTTTTCTGAACACATAGCATTGACCTAGGAGAATCAATCCAAATATTCTCAAATCCTTACAGGAAGTCAAAGGTGAAAGAGCGATAAATGAAGACCAAGATAAAGCAACTATCATATGGTGGTTTACTTGTGCACCCAGAGTCCATGATCTCCCCACTGTTACTCATAGATAAGAAAGATGGTGGTCACAAAGTAGTGATGGATTACAGGAAGCTAAACAGCCTCACTAAGGAGGACAGTCATCCCATTATGTGAATTGACGATGCTTTGGCCCGACTCTCTGGCTCAAATTTCTTCTCCACAATGGACAGAGAAAACGGTTATTGGCAGATGGATCTACCGCTAGAGGTATCAAGAAGAATCACAATATTATGCGCAAAAATATTACTTCAACCTATCCAGATCCACAATGGGTCATGTAACTACCCGCCTTATTTAAAAAGGTGACCAATCATGAAAGACCTCAAAGTGGGCTAATAATTGTTTAAAAAGATGACACAATGGTGTTTTTCAAACATCTTTAAACATCTGGACCACCTCAAGTCATTTTTACAACAATTAAAAGAAAACAACACCAAACTTAAGCCTACAAAGTGTACCTTCTTCCAATAGAAATTGGAACTTATAGACATACCATATTAGTGGAAAGGATTCAAATTTTATATATTTATAATTTTGAAGCGTTCTCGATGATACCTGAGCCAAAGAGTCTTTATGATATACAAGCTTACTCTAGGAACAATTGGATATTGCCATAAATTAATCCATAATTTCGCTCAAATTGCAGAAACTCTTGTTTGTTTTCTTGACAAAAATACAACCTTTTTATGAAAAGTATATCAAAGAACTAGTTTCAAAAATATAAAGGATTTAAAAAAAACACGTTTGTTGCATCAGGACTATGGGAAGCCTTTCAACTTTTATAACGACGCCTTCAATGAGGCCATAGAGACCATACTCTCACAATTGGATGAAAAAAGCATTGACAACTCAGTGTCTTATTACAGCAAGACGTTATAAAGGCCAAACGCGATTACAGTGTCATGGAGAAGGTATTTTTACAGTTCTGCTCGTTGTGAAACTTTCCAGCCCTTCCTATGTAATATAAAATTCAAAGTTGTTATAAACCACGCTTCTTTAAAGTGGTTGCATAATTTAAAAGTCCAACAGGAAGACAAGCCCAATGGGCTCTCAAATTTTAGTACTGTGAAATGAATATCGTCCACCAAGCAGAGATGAACATATTAATGCAGTTGAACTAACCAGATTGTCCCTACTACATATAGATAATAACAAAGCTGAACGTTTACATGACCTACTCATGAATCCAGATTTTTGGGAGGACGATGATAAGACAGTTAAGAAGATACTAGTTTGTCACTTACTAACGCCAAATTTCTCAACATGTTGTTATACAAAAGCTATGAACAGACTGGCTATCTTAATTGTTATCTTCAGAATGGGTACCTGTTATATTGGAAGCTTACAATACCTTAGGGCATGGAGTAGTCAGAAAATCTTATAATGGATCAAGATTTATAACTATTAGGAAGGAATACTGAGCTCTGTAATGGAAGTCTTGGATTTCTGTATACATGTCAAAGACAAACAATGCATAAGGCTAAGTTCAATTATCAATCCATGACCCATAAGTAGTCATTGCATACCATCAGTTTGGATGTCAAAGTTAACTACACAAGTCATTAGGAGGAAATCAATAACTTATATGGTCATTCACTTCATAAAAAGGGCTTAAGCATTAACCATTCATGCACACTTTGCAAAAGCTTTACAAATTTTCTATATTAGGATTCTACTACGCATGGTATCCCACAGGATTTACTATGTCATAACAAAAGATACTTCACTTAAAGTGTTGCAAAAATCATAGCAACAAATATTAGAAACGCAACAACTTTTCTCAGCACCTTAGTACCATCAACAAAATATGAATGTAGAAAGAACAAATCAAATGTATTTTTATTGTTACAAAAGAATGGCTACTAATGATCCTTTACAATGGAATCAATACCTCCTGAGTGCGTTGATAGATTACTAGATAAGTTTTTATCATATTATCAAAATGTCTCCTTTGAGGCTTCATATGGAAGAGATCCGTGAATCCCACCTCTGTTAGTCCGGAAGTTACCACTGATAACATTGAAGATCACAAAAAAAGTGCTAAGAAGATTTTTACAAAAGATTATTCAACTCCAATATGAGGCAATGGCATTTCTAGCCAAACCGGTTTAAGAGAAGGCCATTCAGCAAATGCAACATGCCAATCTTTACTCACCTTCAAGATTTTTTTATTTTGTTCTAAAGTATTACAACCGCATAGCACCCCTTGGAAAGAATTGTAATCTATTTAGGATGAACCTGATGCTTTAACCTACAGCACAGAGATGAGTACATAATTAAGTTCTAGAAACTGGAGTTACTAAAAACAACGTACATAGTCGATTCTAGTAATGGTATTTTTCTGCCAATATTCTTGAAGTGGTGATGATGGTTATAGAGTATCAGATATGTCATGAGGAATATTAATCAGGTGAAAGTTTTTGTGAAAATTGACGCCTAGGAAAAAAAAGGAAGGTTAAAGAAATCCATCAATTAATTGAATTGAAATTAATAGTCGATAAGGCTTTATTTGATGCAAGAAAACCCTTCAGTCTTACTTGTAGCTTAAAATGCCCTTGATGAAATCTTGCTTGGCCAAAGTGATAGAATATCTGAATGTTAAGTGACTTCTCCATTGGATGGCTTACAAGGTGTTAAACTAAGTAGTACCCTTAAAAAAGTACAAATCTATATCTGTCCAATGATTAACTTAAGTGATACTAATTCTCATCTGAATGGGTCATTTAAAGGTCATTCACTAACTATTAAAATTATGCAACAAAAGAGTTTATAAATATGGAAGTGCTACCTGACTAGACCCTCCCATTCAGATATCCTCTTCTAATAATTATAATATGCATAATCTTTGTGGTTATTAAATTATTATATGCAACATAAACATTTTACGTTATTCTATAGTAAAATTTACGCTTTTAAGTCTAAACCTATATCTGATTACTTGGCTTCAATAGGTGCCTTTTCTATAATACCATAGTACAGTTACTCTAGATGTTATTGATCTAAGCGTGACTTGGCCTCACTATTAGAATAAATAAATCCTTTTTAAAATTCATAGACTCAAACCAAGTATTGACTGTTGGGCTTGTTGGGATCAGCATAATCAAATATTTTAATCTCAGAATCCCCTCACTGCTCAACGTTAGTTTTCTTCTTGGAGTAGAAAGCCAAAGAACAGATTTTCATATATCCTCAAATCAGAAGCAATACTGTTCTATATATGTAATCTGAGGTAATTGTTCCGATAATATATATTCTTAGCATGTTTTGGACTTGCTGCTATAGTATCAAGATGGTATTAATTCAATAAGTATTAAAGGCCTGAGATTTACAGATCATGTTGGTATATGGATGATTTGTTAAAAATCTTTTATATAATAGCTTTTGAGTGAAAGGGCTTTTGAAATTCATGACTAGGCACTATCGCACCAGAAGTGTTTACAATAGCAGCTATCCATTATCATCACCACTGAGGTATTGTTGTGATACTATAAGAAAATGTAAGAAAACGTTTTTATAAAGTAATATAGTTAGATTTTAAAGTACTTTTACTATCTATTTTATTCCGGGGTAAGCAAATCAGAGGACAGACATCAACAAAGCTCAGAGAAACAGATAAAACAAAATTTAAATAGTTTAATAATGGGTGGACCAAGACAAAAATAATTACTCATACTGGCCTAAAAACTATAGTAATCTAACCAGCTTGGAAGCGGTAAACAGCTAGCCATCTAGATGTAGAGTGAATGGGGATATTAAGACTCATTATCCACATCTGGGGTGTTAGAGTTTGGCATAGAGCCATGAGCATGGGTGTGGGAGCATCCTCAAAATGAGGGTTGTTTTAGCAAAGTGGGGCTTATACCTAAAATTTTTGCTATGAGGAGGGTGGTGATGTCTTCATGAAAGCTTTCTCAGCCTCAAGGCGAACTTTGGGGAGGGTGGTGAAGTTGGCAATATAGTTGCAGGTGATGCGGGTTTTTGGGCTAAAACGTATGACTGCTACAATTTCTCGTACTGATTTATTAGCAACTTGCTGAAAGAAGAGGTGTTCTTTTTCAATTTGTTGGGTGCATGAAGGGGAGGATCAGAGGGGATAGGACCTCAGTTAAGACAGCAGCTAATTTTGCAACGACCTTTTGGAGGGCAAACACATTGGGAGGCAACAGCCTCTTCAGTAAATTGGTGGTCAATTTATATGGGGTGGCATCATGGTGCTGTGCTTAATGTCAAGGTGGGATTTGAGCTGCATACTTGGTGTTAGATCACTTCTTTAAAGGCAGGGGCCACAATAAATAGGGGAACAAGTTAGTCCGATTCATCAACTCTCTTCAAATAATCCAAAGGATTTTTGGTTTTAGATGATTGGTTTATTGGCATATGGTTTAACTGTATGGATAGGTGGGTTTTTGGAAGTAACTCGTGTCCATGCAGGCCCCTATTTGGTTGGAGCAGGAGTGGGAGTTTGGCAATAAAGTTACTGATTGGCTAAACAGTGCAATACAGCTATCACCTTTGGGGAGAAGTAGGGAGGACTATACCTCATTTGAAAAAGGTTGTAGGGTTGGCAAGGGTTAATCATGGGAGATGTTGGGTATGTAAGATACAGCTCAAAAAATGGAGAAGCAGCGCCATTAAGATGGTTCAGGTAAACAGGCAGGGCAGATGGTGCACCTTCCATTTACTTGAGCCAGAAGGGTTGGTCAGGGGAAGAAATTGAGATGGCAATATCAATTTATGATAAGCATATCTTCACAAAAGCGCGAGGTCTGCATATCATTTGGATCTGTTGGGAATCAAAAATTGCATAATGGATCAGCACGCGTGCTGAAAATCTGGCATATTTTCTTTGTAGAAAATTTAAAGGGAGGAAGATGGGGATTGTAATGGTCAAAAACATCCCAGTTTTTGACCGCCATCTTGCCTTAGCAATGGACGCCAAATGATTGTCTGATATGAATTTCCTCAAGGTAAGCGCTTTGATTTGTCATACTCACCAATTCAACCTCAGATTTAGGAAATTTGAAAGAGAGAAAAGATGACACAGGTAAGTAAGGATCTGACCCCAAAATTAGCCTTGTTTTATTTATTATCAAAAATAAATACATGGGTGAATTCAATCCTGATAACATAGGGCACCTTTAATGAGACATAAAAAACCAGGGTATTTGGCAGATCAAGGTTCTCAATGCCAAATCCCAATATTTTGTTGAGGATACAAATTTTTGGTTCGCCGCAGGATACCAGGTAAGACAAGGCAAGGGCGGCCCCAAGCCACCAGAGAATCCCACGTGAGGGCGGGAAATGAGGAAAAATTCTGATCTAAGTTCAGAATCATGTGGGATCGACCTTTTAAGGTCACCCTTCCGGGGAGCCCCTCCTGCACTATTCTTTAGGCCCCTAAGAGCCTATGAATAGTGTGGGGGGGCACAGCCCAGTGCTGGACCCCGCATAAACCTCAAAAAAGCCCAAAAAGTGTTTTGACTCAGGATTTGGAAACTTAAATCTTGAGTCAAAATGTAACAATTGGTTTAACCCGACCATTACAGGGAGGCCCACAAACTGAACCACAAGAGTTGTATAAGTAGACTACCAGGTGCAAGCGGTTGGGAGGGGGAGTGCTCTGGAATACCAGAAGATTGGTAGCATCATTTGCAGCATTAGCTTCAAAAGTAAATTGAGTATAAAGTTCCCCTTGTAGGGGTGGAAGTCAATGAATTCTGTAGGCTGCATAAGCGCTTGGACTAGTTATAATAATTGCAAATCTAAGTATGAAAACAATTTGCTTTATAAAACTCAAATGCCAAATCTTATATTGCTCTGAGGAAGTACAATGGGGCTACAAGACACTTCCTGGGTTGTGAAAAGTGGAGATAAGATCCTTAGGGGAAATTTATTGAACCAAAAGTTGGGGGGACTTGACTATCCAGTCTAAATGCATTTTTTGTTAAGTGGAAAACACTATAATATTGCCTCTGTTTCTTACTGTAAAAGTGGAGGGTGGGGGTGAGGACATCAAGGTTGTACAGTGTGTCAGTACTTAGAAGTTTTTTTCTGCTTTACTTTGCTTTTTTTTGAAAATGATTTCAGGAGAAAAGAAAAGCAATTTATAATACTTTACAAATTATAATAGGCACTAAAGTATTAGGGTAAAATCAAGAATATGATGAGTGATAGGCACATACCATGTGTGTGAGTTTAAGTAGATTTGTAAAAGTAAAAAATGGTGGCACATTCTATGTTAAGATTTATATAGACATGTTTCATTATTTAAGACTGGGCTTAGCTTAATAATGGTACCATAAGATTAAGTGGTTTAAATTATCTTCCAATAGGAAGCAAACTGACAGTGAGGCATAAGAGGTGGTATAAGGTTAGTATTTGGGGCGAATAGGAAAGTTATATAACTATATAAGATCATTCATTATTATCAAAATAATAATAAGCTGGTAAGGGAGCTTTTCCTATCTCATTGGTTGGTAGAGAACTAAGGAAGTGATATATCCCAAATTTTTTTCAATTGTGTATTTGTGTTATAATATGTATCACTCAGTGTTTTTGTAAGTTTACTTAAAAAAATTTAGGCTTAATCTCAATTATTCAAACACTAAATTAATAATTTTAATATAAGCATGGATTGCCAAAAAAATAAAAATTTAAACTCACTTCTGAGGCTATACCCATATTAAGGCAAAAACTGACAATATGATCAAATATGATTAAACTGGTTCTCTTCTCTTTTTTCCCATTGCAATCACAAATTGCAACCAATTTGATTCAAGACAGATAAAGTTTGATAATCAGCAAGGGGAGATGAGTATTCATCCAATGCTTAGTAAGTGGCTTGTCAAACGTGTTGAAAGGCACAAGTTTGGTGTTTGCACCGCCTAAAATTCTGAAACGTCATGGGGACACTGGTGGTCTAGAAAAAAAAACAAAAAAACACGGTGAATATTTCACCAGAAATCTTGACATGCAAGCTAAAGGCAACCAGAACATTAAAACTCCACACTTACAACCACTGTCATAGGTGGAATTTGGGGTTTAAGTTAATCTGGACATTAATTCAACAGCTCTTTGGGAGAAGTTTTGCGGGGACATATACTCCCACTTCCCAGGAATCATATATGTAGCACTGCACTTGATGGCCTGCGGTTGGTTGGACCTCAGGCTTGAAACAGTGAAAGCATCAGATACAGATTCACTAGTACATGTGGTGGTCAATCTCCTGAATGGTCAATGGGTGGTTGAAACCAAGCGCACGCTAGGAAAAAATCTAATCAAGTTTTCGTAAAATATGATTTTTTTCCTATGATAAAAAGCGTGAAGTCCTTGAGAGTCATCTTAAAGCAGGACTTTAAAGCAGGACTTCAAAGCTATAGGGTATCAATTCTTTCATAATGCAAATTTTATTTAATGATGCCTGAACTCAGCACAGGTAAGGCTATTGCGGTGATCACCCTGTTCTCAGGGGTAGCTGAAGACCTAATTCAGATTCCACATACTGCGACACTCAACTTCAACAAGCAACAGAATCAACCGTTCCTCATAACAGTTGACAGCGCACCGCCCATATGCACTCATTGTTGGGCGTTTAATCACAAGTTACACACTTGTCACACAAGAGAGGGAATTATCCAGGATGAAGCTTTCTAAGAAGCAATGAGAAAAAGACAAAGTGAGCCCACAATAGATTCTAGTGTCACATTCCTATGGGGCAACCAAGGGTGCTATATCCAGGTAAAACCTGTGTCTCCACAAGAACAAAAAAGCAAAACAGCAACGCCAAACACAGGCTAAAGCAGCGGCCATGGCGGCCTCCACCATCCCCCCTGCCCAGATTCAAGCTGACCAGACTTGGTTTTCCGCTTTGGTGGATTTTTAAAATCCCATCCAATCTGATGGGGGGACCCAGACCTCAAACCCACAATATGTGCATGGTACACACCCGCTGGATTGATGCACGACAAATGCAAGAAGATTTTCCAACCCAGAATTAAGCGAGTTTTTTGGGGAAGAATCGTTGGACATACTTGACAGTGCACCATAAATCTTAGTAACCTGAAAACCCGCAAAGAACAAAAAAACAACAAATCAAGAAATTCATGGCTAAAGAGACCCTCAAAGATAATACCTATATGCCTAACAATACGCCTGCCTCAAACACTCGCTGACAAAAGGAAAAACTTGCTGAGATTGCACAATAGAAAGGAGTGGCAGGTCCTGAGGGGCCCTCCCCTCACTCCTAAGGAGTGATGGGGGTACCCTTTACAATAGGGACACTGAACATCTCCGGACTAAAGACCTCTACATCCCAGGCTAAAAAAATGAGCTTCCTAAATAATAATTTACCTGTATACATCCTGGCAATCCAGAAAACTCACTGTCCACAAGGTGCTGAGGACACATGGGCAACCATGCTCTTCCCTCCCAATCCTTTTGGTCACCGCACTGTAGGGTGATGATATGGGCAAACTGCAATATTATACTTTTTAGAAAAAAAACAACGCATCTTGATGGACAAGTGCTCATCTTGACATTTTCATGGGACGCCAATGTGCACATAATAATTAACATCTACGCCCCAACTTGTGCACAAGTTTGATGGGACTTCATCTCAGCTATGGCTTCCCTCCCCCTCCCATTCAAATCCTTTGTGGTTGGCGATCTAAACTGTTGGGACAACCCAATCACTGACCTCTGGTCACCCGCACTACTCCAATGTAGGGACATATTGAATTTTGGGTGATGAAAGCTACTTTGGCCTCTTCAATATCCATCGCCAAGTAAGCACTATTACAACAAAACATATCACGTCCTCATATACACAACAGGCAGCTGAAGTCTATGTCCCATATAGATTTCATTCTTGACCCACTGGATTTTTGCTTCCAGATCTCACATTTCAAAACGATGAAATAGATTTATCAGACCACAGGATGGTATCAGTGCCATTTACTTTGTTGAGTCCGGTGCCACAGGCAATTATATGGAGTAAACTTCGCCCAGTCAATATCACAATACCCGCATTCTCAAGTTGGATAGACACCGCCACATTGACACAGGAGTTTGCAACTCCTTTCTGTGTGGATCCCCTGTCAACCTGGTCAACATTAAAGCAGCCGCAATTTCCCAGGCTTGCCACATTTCATCGTGGTTCTCTCAGGCAGCCTCAGCAGTCATCAGATGCGCCTTGTTGGAAGTGGACCAAATGTAGAATAATGTCCCCAGGACAGTGTACAGCCCTGATTGGGGTTGTAAATGGGCCGTAATAGCCCATCTTAACGCGCTGATCAGACAACATAAGCATCATGTTTGTGTCTAGTATAAAACAAAGGATAATACCATGGGTGAAAACGCTACGCATATCTTTTCTATCAAATTTCTGCCTGCACCAGAACATGGCCTGCACACAGGTAGTGCGTTTGGATAAATCCATTGCATAAATGCCAGCCAAAGTAGTGACTGAAGATCAAAAATATTATTCCAAGTTATATTGGGCTAACCCCAGTCAATCGAAATGAAATAGATGAATATCTTGATTGCACACAAATTTGTACCATTTCCTGATATCCAGAGCTTATGGAATTAATAACTAGAGACGAACTCTGGTGAACCGTTTGTAGTGCACCACACAGGAAGAGCCCAGGTCCATATGGGATTCCCTATGAGTTTTACAAAAAATATACAGTAATTATTTATCCCCCTAATGATAGCCTCGATGAACAAAAGACTCTTAGAGACACGTCTCCTCCCAGGGGGACAAGAGGCTTATATGGTAACGTTGTTCAAGAAGGGGGACAAGCTATACTTGGCAAACTGGCACCCTATTTACCTCACTAAGACTGATACTAAACAAACTAAAATAATGGCTAACTGCTTAGGTGTCTTTGCCTCTGAGGTAATATCCCCAGAGAAATTATTCTTTATTCCCAAAAGGTCAATTTGGGACACTATACATTTTGGCTAATGTATGCCAATCCACAGCTATAGGGCGCTTGTGTTTTTAGACCAACAAAAAGCGTATGACAGGTTCAACTGGGACTACCTTAGGGCATGCCTTCACCAGTTCCACCACCCCCCACAGTTCATCAGTTGGGAAATGATGATTACTGAATCAGCCACAATAGCATTATGAGTACCAGGTTTACTCACCGATGTGGTTTGCCCTCAGATGGGCCTTCACCAAGCGGACCCTCTGAGCCCAATAGTATACAAATTCAGCCTGACCCACTTCTCCATAGTGTAAATGCACGCCTTCTGTTGTCCATGTGCAAGGCCAAGCACTAGTTAAGATGCTTGCATATTTGGACGATTGTGTGGTGGGAGTGTCAAGCAACCAGAATGTAAGCACATTGATGTTTACATAACAGGGATACTCCAGGGCTAGTAATGCAGCTCGCAACGCATCCAAAACTGAAATCATCCTCCTTGGTTGATACCAAACACACTGGTCCCCAGAGACCCTCAATCAGAAGGACCCAGAAGTTCAGTATCTTATCAGATTACCCCAGTGACCACTCCAAAACACTCATTTGTACTACCTTTTGTGACCAGCCCAATGGAGGGCCCAGTGCGCCAACTGGTAGTATGGATGGAGTCAGCTGGATATGCCAATTCAATAATGGAACGCAACATATTAGCAAATGTAACAAAGCGTATCGCATTATTAAGGGTTTGACAAACCAGCTTAACAGGTATATTAGAGATTGTTAACACTACACTTCTGTCAAACATATGGTTTGTGGCCCACGCCATCTCTTTCTCCCATCTTTCTTTGCTTTATTCTATGCCCTCTTATAAGGGTGGCTTTGGATTGGTTGATCTCCTCCAGTGAGACTGGAAGTCCTCTATGGTTCACGCCAAAGCGGTGGAATAGCCTGCTTAACTACGTGGACCAGGCATACAGGATCCTGGGTACATAATTGCTTCAGTAACCAACCCCTCAACCCAACCCAACACTGGTTATGCGCGACATTATCCAACTTTGCCTACGCCCTTGGCCTCCGCAACCTCACCCCCCAACTCGATTCTTACATATAAAGGCATCCCACCCATCTGCTGCAGGCCCACATAGGACCTTCACCCATTTTAAAAGGATCCTCCTTACTATAAGGAGCGCAGAAAAGAGGATCAGTATCAGAGGGCATACCTCACAGAGGAGTCGCCCTTCACCCCAATTCAAAAAGATAGTATATGGAAAAGCCTTCTAAACAATTTGATACCCAAGAGGTCCCCTACCATGGCCAGAGTGGAATATCTGGACATGTTGGACATCCTGTACTCCCTAGCAATCCATAAAGACATCTGGAAGTACACCCACCACCCTCTTTTAAAGCCACAGGTTCGTTCCCATGTGTGGCGCTACCTGAAATGGGTATAATGGACTTCAGAGCGATCCAACGCATCCCTTTCCTCATGAGTTGTGTGTGACCAATATGGGACTTTGGTCCACCGTTTTGAAGAGTGCCCACCTTTACAAGAGATCTGTTGTGAGGTTCAGCGTCTCATTTTCCAGAAGATAACACAGAACTTTAGCCTATTTAAGAAAATCTTCGCCTTGTCCTTAAATTCCCCTATACATACTCCCTACAAACCTTAGTGGTCTCAATCACTATGTGGATTATCCACACAGTTATCCTTGACGCCATTTCAGGCTCTACTCCCACCCTCCGGGAAGCTGTGCAACGGTTCATTCACACCTTATGGACCACTTTCAAGCATGGTTGTTTGAATATTTACCATCCCAACAATGACATTTGGTCTCATCCTGGTTCCCATTATGGTTCATCACCTCAAAACTTTTCCTTTATATGTGCTCAATAGTGGCGCAAGCCTCTACTCATGATACCCCTCTTCGTTCCATTGGCGTTACCGCTGGCAACAGGAGGAAGCTTTAGCTCCTTTGAGGCGCATCTCGCAGGTACTAGTGCTTGGTTCTTACCATATATAGAAGTGTCCGTCCCATGGTTGGCCTTCCCTGAATAAATTAAATTTATTTTGGTGCTCTTGTAGAGGTTTAGCGCATCAAAAGACTTCTCAACTTTGGTAGTAAAGACAATTGAATTTTTTTCATATTTCAATCTGTTAAGAAGAAAGGCAATTGTGGTTGATTTATACAAACTTCCCACAGATTTTAAATAAACTTAAAAAAACTAATAGATTATTTTAGGATGTGGTCTGAGATTAATTTAATTCATTCGTCATGTACTAAGAGATATTGTATACACGCCCTTCTTGATAGCATATCTAAGAATTCTTTAACTGTTAAGTAGAACTCACTTTTTTCAGTTTAGCATAGATATTATAGGCACTCAAATGGTCAAGCACAGTAGTCACATGTTAGATGAATGACACTATGATCTAAGAAGATAAATATATACTCCAGATATATAACAAATGAATCATAAAACAATGGAAAGAGAAATCCATCATTGATGCCTATATTAAAGCTGGTGCATTTTACAGGAAAAGTTGTTACAAATATATCATAGATTCTAAACAGATCTCTTACTTTGGTATATCACTTTCATACTTCTTAAATTATTCACTTGGTAAAAGCTGTTTCATAAGCTCAGCTTGGTAAAATAACGGGCAACCATATAATTGTTCACAGATATATTCAGAAGAAGGCATTAATTAACAAGCCTTGAAAGTAATAAAGTTGAGTCTTGAATATTCCATAATTGTAAAGTTACCATCCTTTCTCCTTGAAAAACAATAAAAGAGATGAAAATGGAGACGTGGAGCGCTTCATGAAACTTCAAAAAAAATCTCCTTTTGGTATCAACTCATTATTAGCCTTTGTTGGTAGGCTGTGGGTAGAACCTATTCTTAACTATGTGTCTTTCCAGGAAGAAGGACAATTCCTAGACCACATTCAAGTCGCTTAATAGGGTATTTAGCTGTAATCTTAATGGAATACGCCCTAACACTAATTTAAGCCTCAGGGAGTTCCCCCATAATTTCCAGTGTCTTTACTAGACCTGAATTAAGATATTGAGTGCTGGGCCATATCACAGAATCTTCCATGATGTGTCTTTAGATTTATTCGAGGTATGCTGACCAGGGGACAGACAGTACCGATCACAACACTCAAAACGGCAAAACAAACTACTAACCAGGTGGGAAGCAGAAACTGCTTAACCCACCATGGCAGAGGGTGAGGAGGGGTCGGGGGGTTGGTTTTCAGAAAGACCCACCCTGATCAAGGGGTGTTGGTTACAGTACCGGATCAGAGCAGAGAGCCAGGGCGTTGGGGCATCTGCATAGTGAAGCTGAGGTCAGCGTAGTAGGAGTTTTCCACTTCTGCATCAAGATAATGATGGGAAGGTGTTTCAACAAAAGCTGCGAGGAGAACTTCAGCTTCTTTTCGGGCTTCAGGAAGTTGGGTGAAAAGGGAGATACTGTGGCGGGTGATTTTGGCTGAGGGGTTGAATGAAGCAAGCGTTGCGACATTCATAACAGCGATTTCAGCATCATCAAATAGTTTTGAGATGTCACTGCAGGGAGATTCAGGGAAGTCGGGGGGAAGAAGATGGTGGGCAGGCCATGCTGGAGCTGAGCCACTGACTGGGCCACCGCGGTGCGTAGTTTTGGGCAATGAGGAGAGGCCACCGCAGCTAAGGCGAGCTGATGGTCACTTTGGAAGGGGGCTGTATTGGGTAGAGGAGCGAAATGGCGAGGGGTAGGGGTTTCATTGAAGTCAGGAAGGAAAAATTCTGCCCGACCATAATCGCCATGGCAGAGAGGTTGACCTGTATGCTTACTAATGAGGATATTACCTGATTCGTCAGTTTCAGCCAATAGATCCCATGGATTTTGGTTCACTGGAATAGTGGCATTTAAATTTGAGTGGGTAGGATTGGGCGAATGGGCAGCTGCTTGGGTGTGAATGTTGGTCCAAGCATTGCTCTGATTGGCTGGCTTAGATTTAGGTGGGAGAGTGAGGATGGAGGTTTTGGGTGGGGCTGATTTTCCATGTGGGCCCACTGAACGAGATTGGAGGGTGGGAGGGGCAGCAAAGTGCCCCATACTGAACCTCCAGAGGGGGGCTCAGAAGTTGCATCAGCGGATTTGGCCTTAGGGCACGCTCTTTTTGCATGGTCGATGCCAAAGCAGAGGGAACAAATCTGCCTACCATTATTGACCCGAGCCCAAAAGAAATGATCTGGCGCTGCAGCCACACTAGCGCGGGATGGGATTTGTTGGGCTATGGTAGGGTGGTGTGGTATGATGGTGGCTGTTGCACGAGGAGCAGCAAGGCGTTCTGCACCAGATGGAATGGCAAAGATTAGGTTGGGCTGAGTGCCATAAGCCATGAGCCCCGCGACCAACTGGTCATACAAAACCTGGGGTGAAAGGTGGGATGGGAGATTTGCAAAGGATACCACTAGCGTGGTGTCTGAAGGGAGGCGAGTACGGGTTGTGGGAATGGGGTTTTTTTATAAATTAGAGGAGTTTGTGCTGCCGCTTCAGCATCCTCCTCAGATTGGAACCCAACGTCAAAGTAGCCCTTAAAAGGGCGGAAGTCTATAAAGCCAGCTGGCGCAAAGGCTGTAGTGGCTAGGTCAATAATTGCCTTATCGGCATATGGGAATAAACGCCCATAGTCCACTCTGAGGCAATAGCGGATAGCAGAGCGAGGGAGGGCGAGAGGATGGGGGCGAGAAGGGTGGACGCGCGCCAGGTGGAGCGCTAAGTCCCGTGGGGGGACAAAACGGTTGGAAGCAGTGGGTGGGCTGTTTGAACCCGTCCGAACGCGCTTGCCTGCAGGGCGGAAAACGCTAGGTGGGGGTGCACTGCTACCCCACACTGGGGTGGCAGGCGGCAGAGCCAAGGACATCAAAGAATAGGTTTTTGGGCAGATGGCTGTAGATAAATAAACTTAAATTTAAAATCGCTCAAAAGTGACTTTGAGCGGTTAAAGAGAGTTTTTTCCATGATGTGTATCTACATTTTACATTTTATCTGGGATAGGCTGACCAAGAGATGGACAAAACAATATGTAAAATAATAAAGCACTAACATACGCTAAAGGCACCCCAGAGAAGTTAATGCTGTCTCCTGTTGGCAGTGGGAACTCCACTTAAAGGAAGAGGGGCAACGTGAGTAGAAGCTTGCGCCACTATTGAGCACGTATGAAGGAAAGGGTCTGAATTGATGAACCATACCGGAAAATAGAATAAAACCAACTGTCATTGATAGGATGGCATATAACCAAACAACCATGCTTGTAAGTGGTCCATAAGGTGCGACTGGAGTCACCGTACAGCTTCCTGGAGGTTGGAGTAGAGCCTGAAATGGCGTCAAAGACAACTATATATGGATAGTAAACATAGCTTTTCCACCACTAAGGCTTGGTGGGAAGGGCGTATGGGGGAATTTAAGGACAAGGCAAAGACACTCTTAGGTAGGCTGAAGGTCTGTGTATGCTCCTAGCAAAAAAGACGCTGAACCTCCTTCCGGATCATTTTTGAAGGGGGGCACTCTTCTAGGTGGTGGACCAAAGTACCATATTGGCCACACACATCACATGAGGAGTGTGATGCGTTGGATTGCTTTGTAGTACGGTATACTCATTTCAAGCAGCGCCACACATGTGAACAAACTTGTGGCTGTAAAAAGAGGGTGATGGGTAAACTTCTAGATGTTGTGTATTTAACTTATCATTGTGGCTAACTTCTGGAAAAAATTTACCATCATTATATCCTAACAGCATTTCATATCGTTTATTACCACTATGGGAAATATTAAAAACTAAAATGAAGGTCATATTGTTCATGGAGAAATTTAAAAAAATATTATCCCATATTATACTTTGATAAGATAATAGTCTAAGCTAATGTCCTGAATGGACCCATCACCTAGTTAGCCGTCCCATTTCCTATTTGCACTTTGCTCAGTTGTTTCAGTGAGCTGTAGTACATGAAATTGGCCATGTCACCGTGTTCATCATGGCCCAAGTTGATATCTCTTGTCCTAGGATTTTTCGCAGTGATTCATAGAATTAAGTCAGTATGGCCCTTTATTGTCCTCAGTAGTACTTGTATTTGAGAGCAGAGGTTATGGATGAGTAGTCTCTAGATCCTTTTTTCACATGTTTCAACTAGGTGGTCCTCAAATTTCACAAACTAGGAATTCCCCTTCTTATACTGTCTATTTCTTATGGAGAAAAATTTAAGCTATATCCATCAGTAAGAATTTTTCCAAGTGGCTGCCCATATTATGTCATGTGGCCATCCAATTTTCCAGAGATCCCATGGTGGCCCTTTACTTGCTGAAATAGTTGATCAAATTTGTTCTTTTAAACTAGAAGGTACCTAAATAAAATCATTGAAATTTATTTTAAATTATTTGTGCATTAAATATATTTAAACTTAGGAGTTAATTTTTTGTGTGATGAAACTTGCTTTAAATTCATCTAGCCCAAATTGATGTGTGAGTACCATTAACATGTCATGGATACTCCAATGAGGTCTGTTCCCTACTTAGAGTTGTATAACTCATGGCCTACTTTGGTGAGGGTGGTCTACGATACTGTAATTTATGGCAAAATGGTGTTATTAATGTCATAATTCAATGTTTTTCAGGATTGTTTCAGAAACCCTGTGAAATTATTTCCCTGTTAGTTGATCCGCTAACTGCTTGATTTTTTTAAGTCATTAGTGGTTTAGTTACTAAATTATGATTCAGATACATATTCAAATTAAGATAGGGTAATCTGGACGTCCTGGTGGTCATACTGAAGATAAGCGTCGAGGACACCTGCTTTATCCCCACTGTTTGTACTTGCTGTATTAGGGATAATCTCATTTAATCTTCTTACCCTCATGGGTGAATGTGCATACTTCACGTATAAGGTAAAACTAATCAAGGAAACCATCCTAAGTACTGCTGACAGCATGGTGATAGCATATCCTGTGGTTGCCATAAACCCCTCGGAAGTCTGTTTTCAGCCAGCCATGTAATAAATCTAATGTATTGTTAGATACCTTCCCATTGGTTACCTTAAGAAATAAGTGAGTTGAAAGAATCTTGAGGCTGAAACTAGTAAGGGTTGTGATTATAAGAACTTCAATCATTAAGCTTGAATATTATCTTTCATCATGGAATATCAGCTAAGACACATAAATATGAGGCAAGAGTAAGTATATGATTAGGCACTAATAAAATGAGTGGCGCAAGTGTATTTTACAAATGGTGGACTTCTTGAGATGTCTGTTTTCTATGGGAGAATTTTTCTAGACAGGCAGGCAACAGTGGGGCATAATTAGGATTATCAGTTGATCTTGAACAGGAGTAAGGACCATATCTTCTACTATACTGGTCATATAGATTACACTAATGATACTACACCTAAGGTATCTGTTTAAGGAGAAAAATAAGCATATAAAAATTTTATTTATTTGTGGCTTGAATTTTTAATTTTATTTGGTGAAGGCCAACCAGGGGATGAACACTTCCAATAATCAAACTAAACTAAATAAATGAACATCAGTGAGAGGAGGGCACCCCAGATAAGCAAACGCTATCTCCTGTTGCCAGCAGGAATGCCAAGAGAAGGAAGGGGGATACGTGTA